>DF244043.1:16134-31393 GCA_000507305.1 Breviolum minutum Mf 1.05b.01 | reverse complement strand
GTAGTAGTAGTAGTAGCAGTAGTAGTAGTAGTAGCAGTAGTAGTAGTAGTAGTACTAGTAGTAGTAGTAGTAGTAGTAGTAGTCGTCGTAGTAGTAATAGTAGTAGTAGTAGTAGTAGTAGTAGTAGTCGTAGTCGTAGTCGTTTTCGTAGTAGTAAATGTGGCACAACTACGAGGCCTTGCGCGGACCTTGGGCCGGCCTTGCGCGGCTCTTGCGCGATGCGGGTTTCAGACACTCTAAGTTGAAAAAAAACCGGCGCCTACAACTTTTTATGATGTGGGTTTTAGAACGGCCCTCATATACGAGATACTGCCTTCAATTCAGTCGGTCAGTTGGGCAGTCCTAAATATTCCAACAAATCATCGAAGTATCACTGGGAGCCGCTCGCGCATGATGGCAATCTCTTCATAGATCCGTGCTAGAGATGCATTGTCACCCATGTAGGTGGAAATGGACTGCCCGGGGACAGGCCCATCAACGGCGTTTGACAGGTGAGGTTTGATATGGTTTGATGTCATGTCTTTATCTTTTAGAAATGAAACATGTTGAAACGGCCCTTGGAGGACATGAAGACTGGTCCTTTACTTTTCTCAATCAGGTTACTTTGCCTTCAGGAAACCTGAGTTTCAGAATTCAAGATCAAAGTGCCATATGTCTTCGCATCACTTCGGACTGCACCTTCAAGGCGAAGCGACGATTCGGCTGCCCCCGTCGAAAGCACATATAGACCGTGGAGAACTTGCCAGTCCCAAGTACATTGCCCTGCGGCTGTCGAGATAAATGTTGCACATCCAGGATGGATTCCCGTTGGCTTGCAATCTAAGGTTCAGCTACTGGATTTTGATAAAAAGACAAAGAAAGTCCTGCATCACCTTGTATTAGGCGTCAGAATTTCACGAGCCCTACACGCGTAATAATGCTGAAGTCACAAATGCAGTGTATATATAGGTACGTACAGCATTCTCATCTTCTGAAAATGAGCACATGGCAGACCTCTTGTTCTGTACTCTGCACAAATCGTTCCTCTTCAGTATCTACCAGGCTTTGACATATTATCCCTAGGATCACCGACTCATCTTGGCCTGTCGGGTCATTCATTGTCTGTTTCTTGTCAAGCAGTCAGTTGATACCGGATGTAAGAAACACATTGCTCTTTTGAAAAAGCCAGAAAAACCGTTGGGTGGAAGAGGATACCTGCTGAATGGCAGGTCATAAGACATCACCATGGCAAATAGACATGCATAGCATCAAGCTGCTTAGTTTTGCACTCCAACAACTGCCAAAACAAAGTTTTCCAAAAACAGTATTTTTCGGAACAGGCAGTGATTATCAAAAAAGAATTACCCAAGGATCTTTGGTTTTTGGTGTCTGCTTTTTGGAGCAATCTAGGCTACATACAGAGGTTGGTGGGTCAGCTTAGACCTTCCTTTTCTTGGGATGCAGCATGACATGGTGTCCAGTAGAAGCCATGATATGGCATCATTCGAGGATTGCTGCATGGGGGGCGGCCAGAGGATGTGGAATGAAAAAGAGGTCATCATGAACCATCTCGCAAAGGAGAAAAAACGACATTTTTGGGGACAGATAGGGTGGTTCACAAAGCTGTTGAGAGAAAGGACCATATTTTCTCAAGGCCCATGTGTGATGTCGCTCATGTTTGTCGTCCAGCCCAGGCTTTGCAAATTGTAAGCCTCATGGCCTTTAAAATAGCAACAGAAGTCGGGTAAGGTATCATGACAGAAGAGAAACGAACGAGTACATACGTATATGGGAGATTCAATGGGGGCAATTTTCAAACGCAAAGTTTCGGCCATTTTGTGAGCATTCTTTACTGAACCACCTTTGTGAGTCATTTCGGCTGAGGTCGCTATAAATCACCCTGCCATAGCTGTATATAGTTCACAAGTGATCCTAGCCTTTGCAAAAGATTAGAACCCAAATACAGGCTGGTAACGATGGATCAACCCGAGGGGATCCTCTCAAGTGAATCTAGTGGTAACAGGTAAAAATTGAAGCCATCAGTCTCTTCTTGAAAATGACTCATACCACTCTTATTCTAGAAATTGATTGATCTTGTACCACAGACTTCATACAGCATCAAAGCTGCTCTTATCTCTGTCTCCAACACTACATGTCTTTTTACTGGAACTGATACTGCCTTGAACAACATCATCAACCTAATGATCTATGCAATCCACACAAGCCCACCGAAAAGGTTACATGTTTGGCCACCTCTTTTGGTTCCACTACGTCACCGCCCAAAAAAAAACTCCTCACCTCATCGATCTGGAATCGACTGTCAAAGGTGAGACTGGATGAGATCCTGAAACAGCAAAATGTTAAGGTTTCCTGCAGGAGTTGTTAGTTTCATCCATCATCATCATCATCATCATCATCATCATCATCATCCTCATCCTCAACCTCATCCTTATCTTATCTTCTCTTAACTTCTCTTATCTTATCATCTCTTATCATCTTTTCCATTTTTTGTTGAGACTCTAAGTTTGGAATACAAAACTTAAATTCTGAGGTCGCAACTCTGCAGGGCAAAGGCTGATTCCAAGACCCATGGTGCTTTGACGGGCCGCCCAACGATCGTTGTGGTTCTTGTGAAGCTCAGGTTGTTGCTATGGTTGTGGCACCCTCCGTGGTCCAAGAAATGGAACAATAGATTGAAAAGGAAACTAAGTTTGAATGGTGATACATGTTGATGAGTAGTTGCTACATTATCAACCCTTTTCATCTTCCAAGTACAGCCTATCAAATCTTGACATTTGTCGTGTCCAGGCTTTTGCAAGTTCTATCATTTATTTGGAGCAGCTAGGATCAGGCTGGCGCTTGAGGTCTTTTTATCATGTTGCCAATATGCTGGATTCTTCACATTGGCTTTTAATCCAAAGCGGCTACTAAAGTATCGGGTCCTTCAAATTCCATGGAATGCTCTATCACAAGACTATTCGCAGTGCATCCTTCAATTTTGTTCCATGGTCTCTGCAAAGTCAAAAACCCCTTGCAGTTGACATATGTCAGAATATATAGATACATAGTTAATCATAGTTATATCTATATCATGATAGTAACAGTGATATGCAAACTTCTTGATCAAATGGGGGCATTGGTTTCTAAGAAATCTCTTGTTGGACTACTTCAGCTTCAAAAAAGCCCTTGAATCTCAGCTGCACCTAAACCTCAGCATTCCTTGCATCTTTTTCGCCAAACTATCGCCAGCAGCACAATTTTTCATGTGTACTCAGCGATCCAGCATCTACCAAATCATTACGGTACTTCCTCGCGGTTCACCTACCAAGGATGGAAGAGCGAATAGCTGAAATCTTGTGTATACAACAAATGCCACCTAAAAATCTGACTGAACTGTGCAAAAATCGATGGGTTTTGAATCAACTTGGGCTTTGAGATTCTAAATTCAATCTGTTTCACTGAGAAGTCCACATTTTCTCCATCACGCCTCATGTTGTTATGGCCAACGGAGCCCCCTTTCGGAATTTGGTCTTTGCCGTGCCCGTGGCCCCTGCAAGTGGCCGGTGTAGGTGGAAAGGTGCTACTGAGAGACAGTAACTGGAATGGTTGATGTACCAAGTTGTGACGGAGCATGCCATGGTAGAAGGTGCTGTGTCACCAAATTTTCAGCAACTTGAACCCTCAGTCTTTCATCAATATTCTCATAGATTCTGTTGCTTTCATGTTGCATGCTAAGGGTTTTCCTCTTCAATGTGGTCTCCCCTTATAAGTCCATCAAAAAAAAACACTAGCCGACTCAATGCAATAGAAAGTGAAACTCCAACATCCAATGAACACTGGCGGATGATTCGATGATGGCTTCTAAAGTCTCAATGTCTTCTGGTACCTTCCTATATACATAACATAACTGTGACATGGCTTGTTGAAAATCCTGTGAAATCACTCAACATCAAACATGAAAAATGTGCTGCTGAGAGGCTCTCAATCTGTTGTTTTCTTTTCTCTCCGGCACTTCGACCTGCAAAACAACGAGAACATTTGGATGACCAAGGTATGGACATGTCATCTTAAGGATCCGAAAACCAAAAGATATCGTTGCAAATGGAATTCCAAAAAAAAACAGGATATTCCAAGTTCAGGTTCTACATCTTGCAATATCTTGCAGATATTTGCGGGTCAGGCTTTGGTGGATTTCTAGTGGCGCGTGACATCAAGAACTCATGGATATTGCAATCTTGTGTCTTGGCCTCATTCAGTGCCACTTCAAAAATCATTGTCAGCCCAAGAGCCACAGCCAGTTCCCCCTTCACCTTGAGTGTAGCTCGTGGTGCCAGTTTTTGTTTCCTTCACTGTCCGCGCACTGAAGGTCCAGTGATAACTCCTATCAAAACGAGAGTTCCATCTGCATAGATAAGATTGCTGTTTCTAGCAGATCTTGTCTCATTTCTGTTTCTAATCAGAGTTCCAAGTTCATATCTTTGATGGATTTAATATGAAGCTCCTTCCAACTCTGATCATGAATGTTCAGGTGAGGTGAAGTAAAAGTTGGAAACACGAAGCAAGATATGCAGCTGCCACCTGTGTGCTTCTTCTCGGCTCCTGCTCCAGAGGCAACAATTTTACTGCATCAATGTCAAATCAAAGCATTCTTTACAGCGGGATCAATACACGAGTGAGAAGATTACCCCATCCTTGTTTTGCGTTGTCCCCTGTAATCTCCTGTGTTCTTTCATTACTCCAGTGTTCCCCTACATCTTCTCCTCCTTCGACTTGATCTGGCAAGTTCTAAATTTGAAGCAAAGGTAATGGCCTAAGCTCTGCCAATGTCACACATGTAAACCGAGGCATAAGGGCATCATCGAATAGCATGCATATCGACTCAGCCACCAGCCCAAGACTTCTTTTCATCTTTGGGTTCCTGCTTGGAATCGAAATGTATCAGCATATACATGAATATACTAACATCACCACTGAAATGCATCCAAAAGCCATGCTACAACTCGTGTCTCGGTGAAGTGAAAGGTGGTCAACTGCTCCACTGTTCCGTGGAAAAATCTTCCCACCTCTTCATCCAAGCGGTGTGCTTTACCAGAGAAAGGCCTCTGCTAAAGTGAACCAAGATCCACAAGTAGCAGTAATACTGACTTGTTTATCATTTCCCCTGCTAATCCTGAAACCTATCTTAGATTTATATGAAGTTAACTTTTTGAAGTTATTCTTCAGCGGAACCGCAACACCCCTACCGAACCAAGATTGGCTTTTACGAAATTATGTCACATGACCATACGAGAAGTCCATCCAATCCAACACGTCAATGCTGGGTTTCAAACGCAAAAGCTTTCGGTTGCTGGCCCTGGTCAACCTTCCAATGAGCTATGGCGGAACAAATTGGAGACCACTCTGTAAGACACTTTGGAAGTGGGTTAATTTCTTGAACAGGAATTCGTAGCAAAAAACACGTTCATCAACACGTTCATCAAACAACTTTGATTGTGGCTCATCATGACTGTAGTTTATGGTTCACCAGTCTTTCTGGCTGTGCCTCTGGGGCAACAGCTCCAGCGTTGAAGGAAGATATATTGGCCTCGCGACCTGTCAAAAGCAAGCAGTTTGTGCAGGATTTCCCAGTTAGCATAGCAAAAAGAAACTTGTTGTTGATTCAACAAATCGTTTCTGGTAGTTGTCTAATAATTATTCTCAACAGCTTGATTAGCCAAATCATGTGTTGCCACAAGGCTTCAAAAATCGCCTCTGCCGGATCCCTGGCTCTGGCCGGTGAACATGCTCTCCAGCATGGAGCGCAGTTCCTGTCTTGGCTCGTGAACAACAAGCAGAGGACGAGATGTCTCAGGTCTTGGGAAGTTTTCCTGAATGATGACAATGCTTAGGTACCGTGCATTAGTATACATAGGATGTAAATGCTGGCGTATAGGTGGATACTGAGTATACATGGTTTTACTTTTCATAATGTTGATGAATGACCTAGTGACTTGACGATGATGAGGAGGATACATTTAGAATAATGATGATGAGAACACCACAATCCTTATTCATATCAACAATACCAGAAAATATCAGAATTCACTACCAGAAAATGGTGAAAATTACAACAAATTGATAAATGCACCCGGCACACTACTGACAAATAACAATAGCAATAGTAATTATGTTCAGTTTGCAACAACGATGGTGATGGTGATGGTGGTGGTGCTGATGAGGATGATAATGGTGATGATGAGGATGAGGACGATCAGGATGATGATGAGGCGAGGAGAAGGACGAGGACGGGGATGGGGAGGATGGAGAGGAGGAGCAGGAGCAATAAAATTCTGGATTGCTTTTCTCATCCATCCTTTGAGAGCTTTTGCTTTCATACATGCAAAGCTGATTCTTCATCTCATTGCCTCATCATCTTCCTGTTGTCCAACAACCTTCTTCACCCGACCCTTTTCCACACCTCCGCATTCATCTCCTCAGGACCATCAAAGAAACCTTCACGTAGATTGTCCTTTGCGGAGGATGATGCATTTGCAGCTGAAGTAAAGGTACAAACCCACCATCTTGTAGGAGCTTGAGAACTGTTCTGTTCCAAGTTTGGCAAAAAAAGGACAAATCACAAGCAACAAGTTGATGTAATTATCCTATAAAGCACTTTTGGTTTGATTTTGGAATATGTTGGGAGCTTGGACTTAGAAACATCAGGTTACTGCGCTCAGGTTTCAAATTGACTTGAGTCGAGTTGTAAATCGCGCGAAATGGTAACATACATCAACATACTCCATGATCTCATTTGTGAATCACAGGATAAGTGCATGAATCCAAGCTCACTCAGTGTCATTCACTCAATAATTCGTCTTGCCTGGCAAAACTGAGCAGCTTCTTCACCATCCTGCAATATGCACGTCAGATTTCAGGGACCCCAAAACACTGCCAAAGATGTTCACAGATTTGTCGGTCTATGTGATGTCTGCTAGCGCCATGTTGCTTGTTCCGGGTAACTATATGGCAAAATCATGGGAACTATATCATTCCTAAAGGGGTGTGTGCAAAACATGAACACCTACTTCACAGTTCTTCACTGAATGAACTCTCCGCGTTCAAACGTTCCTGAACAAAAAACATCGTTTGACCAACAAAAAAGTTAAAAAAAAGATCGTGCACCTCGATGGAGAAGAGTTTCTCCCATACCAAGTGTCTTTCTTTGTCAAGGGCTCCATCCTAAACTCGCATGCAACTCCAATGGCTGGGATGACTTCAGGGTAACGATGGATGATGTTGAATCATTTTACTAATATGTGCCAAAGCTTCAAACACGAATGGCAAATGATGAGAGAAACAATAACAATCTGTATACTGTATGATCAAATAGAAGCCTACTTTTCCAGGATAACACTAGTGACATCTATTGACTACCTGAAGTCATGTAAAACAGATTGCAGCAGAGGAAACCTTAGTGCCGAAGTCCTGGCAGAATTACCCCTTACAGCAAAAGTCTCTGCAAATAGTCGCTCCCCTTCAATTTTTACGGGCATGCGGACTGTCCGCCTGAAAATCTTCAATGTTTGTTCAACTTCTGGCAGTTTGGCAGGATGAATCATTGTGCCATATCCAGCAGTTGGCTGAGTTTACAAATTTGATCCAAAAAATACGGTTACATATGAAATTACACACTAGAATCCTTCAGTTGATCATTAATTCCTCCTGCCATCTGCTATCATTTATCAACAGCTCTTTAAGCTGTGTGTAGTGACATGCCAGTTTCCAACACTGGCAACTTTTGCCACTGATGTTTTCTTAAAAGAACTCCAAAGGTGGGTCCCTTTCCTGTGGATCCAGCAACACCATCTCGCTGGGCAGTTGCTAAGGCTGCTAATAAAGATGGACCATGAGATTCTGCATCTTCAGGATCAATATCAATAGCTTGGCAACGAATACATCGCCCAACCACCTCGAAGGTATCAGAACCTACCTGATGAGGCCCGGCGTCGGCGTCGAAGATGGGCCATGGAAAAAATTCAGGGTTAAAATCCGTCTCCTATCGTCGTCTCTTGGATTTTCATTAAAATATGTTGGAATGTTGGATGCTTGCCGGTGGAATAATGAATCATAGTTGTTTCAGCCATCTAGCCAACCGCGTATCTTAACTTGCGAAAAGAAAACACACTTCAAACTTATCTTTTCAGTTGCCTTCCAAAAGTCTTCCAACAAACATCTTTAAACAAACAAAACAACTGTTATCATCACAACACTACAGTGGATTTGTTTGGTTCATTCAATCACAATGACCCCCACCTGTAGTACCAAGCCATTTGCCCATGTCATCTCTTCATAGGCCTTGTCATCTGGAAAGGTTACTTCTAAGTTCCCACGGAAACGTTCTGCAGGCACCGCTCCCAAACCACAAAGTTCACCAAACTTCTTCAACGAAGCTGTGGACACCTGGATTCCAGGAGAATGTTTTCATGCTTGGAATTCTATCCTTCAAAAGAAGTATACATATTCTTCAGTTTAAACCAAAGGATTCAGGTATCTCTGATACAGAATCCATGTTTCAACTATGTGTTGACAAGCTGTGTCATTGACACAATCCATTCACATTCATTTTGACTATCCCCACTTTTCCGTGTTCGGATCATGCCAAGAATCCATCAACACCGTCTGCGGCGCATTGGCAAAATCCGTCTTCTGCGGTGCCGCGGGCGCTTCGCCCGTGCCGCCGTTGCCGTTGGTGGCGGGGAGCAGTTGAAGACCTTGGATCTCCAACAACTGCTCGAACCAGGAAGCATCCAAAGCATCTTCAAGTCGAACCTGGGGAAACAGGGAGAAAAAATCATGGTTTTATATTAGGGCCTTCACATTTTTTGGGGGGACCCCTATAAACTGACTGCCACTTTGGTTTTATGTACTAAAAACCAACAATTTACCAAAATGGATCAAGAATGATTTGAGACACCCGCATTTTGGAATCATATGATGAATTTATATGCAATGTGCAACCCTTGAAAGGACAATATATATACTTAGACTTTAATGAAAAAGTTATTCCTATTCCAACTTCACTCCTTTTTTCATTTGTTCCTCAAATAGAAAATAAATTCCAAAAATTTCCAATTTGCAGCTAGTCACAGTGTCAGTGGTGCGTTCGTTTTCAATTGGCACTTCAGAACTTTGAACTCCACTGAGAAGCAAACTCTGCGAATCCTCTTCACTCAAAAGTATCTCCAACTTTTTTGGATGGAACTTGCTTGAAAGTACCAGGATATAACGACTAGCCTGTTGTTTCAAAGAAAGTCGCACATTGGTCAGTCGTGGAGCTTGTTTGGCACTTACAGGCCTTTGTTTCGATTTCAAGGTCAAACACCATCGACGATCTAAAAACAACGCACCATCAGAGCTGCTGTCCATGGGCCAACGTTTCACATGTAAAGGTCCACAACCCTTCACTGGGTAAACTTTCAAGGCAGAAATGCTACCTCGCATTGGCATAGATTTCGGCACCGATTTCACCAATGACTTTCGCTCTGTTATCTCTTCCGGATGCCTGTCTACAAAGTACAGCAACAAGTCAATCCATCGATCCACATCGGACATGGTTGAATAGAGACCAAAGGACAAGCGAATTACACCTGTTGGTCGTCCATCAATGACTCCACGATCATCCCCACAGACCTTGCCATTGGCGAAGAATCCACGAATATCTTCGTCTGTGAGGTCCAGATACCGCTGACATGCTCCAGCATTGCAATGGCATCCTGTCCGCAGAAGGATCTGACGCTCTGTGGCGTGGTTGGCAACAAGACCGTATGGAACAGGTGAGCCATCTGCATAGTACCTGACGTGCAGTTTTGGGCTAAATCAACATCTTTGGAACTAGAGTCAAACAATGTGACGATGCAGTGTCTGGGTAAAAAAAGTATCAAGAGAACATGTACACATAATATACAAATCTAAATATTTCATGTATATAATCACAATATATATGATTATGTATATATAATGNGTGTATATATATATATATACACATTCACGTTTGTTTGCAGCTTCATGTACCCCGGAGGCGTGTTGAAATCGAAGTGTATGAGGCCTCGCCGGTCTCTTCTTACACCCCATTTCACCAAGTGACAACAAGACTGTCAATGTAGGCCCTTGCACCTTTTCCCAATTGGGCAAGCCATGGTCTCCAAAAATATGGCTCACTTTTCTACCATTGCTATGACACACGTGGGAAGTGCGGATGTAGGCTTCATGACACACTGCTAGGGCATGATGATGCCGAGCATCCTCACTGCCTAAACGATTCACCTCCTTCACTTGGGCCGGCAATGAAAGAATGCCCTGGAAATGTGAGGTGCCACGTTCCAACCATTCTGACAAGGATGGCTTCGCAACCACAAAACTGGACAATGCTGAGATGGAGGATACAGTACCACCTGACAGGATGTATGGTGAGGAGGATCTTCTTCGACCAAAAAACCAGAACTTTATTTGACTCCGATCAGCTATTACAGATCATATCTCAAACAACTATGTCCTATCTCATCTATCTCTCTGGGATCGTTCATTGATCCATGACATCATTGTAGCTAAAATGTGATCATTCTTGTGATGTTTACATTGATCCGTTCCAACTCCCACCTGCAAAATAGCTGGGTGAAACGGTTGGTCCAGAACCCAAATTTCCATCCATTCGTGGCAGGAGCAAAGGTGCAGCATCATGTCTCACTAGTAAAGCACCCAAACCTGTGGGATGTCCAAAGATCTTGTAGAAGGAGATCCTGGTTGCTTCCAATCGTGCAAGTTTTGAATTTTGGAACAGGCAGCTTTTGATCCCGAGAAGATAGCAAAAATTATTGGCTCATGGATCAAACAAAAACGATGATTCCGAAAATGGTATTCAAAAAACATTCCACTTCAAGTACTTAGTCAAGCTCTTTCACTTAGAAAAGGAGTTGTATCATTTTTTGCGCATCTGCAAAAGATATCAAAAGATACATCTGCAAATGTCACCCAAAAAGGTATTTTATGCGCATCATGACCAGGATCACTGTGAAGTCTGCACAACACTCTGAGAGGTCAAGCACCCCAGGTGAACATGCCAACTTCGCAGCATCCAACAAAATTCTCCAACGGCCGCCATGGCGGAGTTGAGTCAAACCTCAGATGTGTTGCGTGGCTACACACATAGCTACAGTACACTTCACCAACTTACCATCAACTTACCAATACATCCCAACCCAACAAAAAAATCCTCCATCAGGAAAGCTCGGAACCTTTCAAAATGTCGAGCGACATGCCAGATTGGGCTTCAATCCACTGAAATTTGACTCACCTGGAATTGCTAAGAGATTTGCCTCAGTGTGAGCCATGCATCCTTCAATCATCTTGGCAACCTCAGGCAAATCAATGGTTCCAAGCATGGCATGTTGTGAACAACCCACTCTTCTGGTGAAAAGGTGATGGAACGTCTTCTTTTCACTAATCGAACTCAACTATTGCAAAAGACAAAAAAAAATGATAATTTTCTGAATAGAAGGCGTTCAATGTTCAAACTTCTTTTAAAACCGCCCCAAACTGCTTTCCAGTGGCTGAAATGTCCTTCGCCAAACGTGGTAAGTCATCCAAAGCAAAAGTGCCAAAGGCCCAATTGGCAGCACGAGCAAATTGGCGAAGTCCAAGTACACCTCAGACTGTTGAAATTCCATCTGGTGATAGCATGAATCACACTGCTTTCCGAAACAAAACTTGCGTGGTGATACTAAGTTGAAATTTTTGTCAGCCTGAAGCAGAGTCCTGATTTGGATTGATTTGGAAGCAAAATGCTACACACCTGTCAGAAAATCCGTGTTTCCGTGGTTTATTCAACTGCAGTTCCTTGACACAAGTTCACCACAAAAACTGTTTGGCTTCACCCTCCCGGGTTCTTACTGCTGGCCCCCTCGAATCAGTGGCATGTCATTCCCTAAGTTGAGTAGTCTTGACGTGGAATGACATACATCCAATCTTCAATGTGTTGAAAATGCATCCAAAATTATCACCGTGTTGAAACTTCTGCTCTCCCACCAGCAAAATCCTTCCAACAGCCACCCACTATCTCCAAGCCAATGGGACTGGTATGACTTTCATCAGCATAGAGAAAGCAACCACCAGTTGAGGTAGATTTCCATGGATAATGCTCCCCCAGCAGCTGAAGACTTTGTGTTGCTCCAGAGGTAAAAATCACACTATGAGTCTTCCTGGTGGTTTTGAACAGGTGCCTCAGTGACACAAGTTGCTATTGGTCTTCCAAAAAACACCATGATTTGCATAGATTCCAATCCCCACTTAGTGGAAGTTGATTGGCCCTATGTCATGCCCAGGAACAAGACCAAGTCTCGACTTCGTTCCACCATTTCTTCACTGCTGCGAGAGCTGTGTGGATTTCCCAAGCAGCTTTGCAACAACATCTCCTGCCAGTTGCCATAGGCGTGGAAACCCAGGCTGCAAAATGTAGCGAGAGTAGAGGGAACTACCCATGGGTGTTGCCATTTGAATCCCAGACTTCAATATTTGAGACCACTCGGAGGTCAAAAATTTGCTTCAAACTGCGACATACGCAAGCAAATGAATGTCATGAAGCGCTTGAAAAGCCGCAACAATCCCAGTGCGTTCGAGTCACAGGTGGATTTTTTGGACATGATGAAGGGCATAGTTTGGGACTCCAAATTGGCTATACAGTAGCTTAAAATAAAGGTAGTAAAGGAACCACACATTTGGTCATCTTCAGTATTGCAACATATTCCAACCATCGAAAAATTGGCCTCGATAGTTTCAATCCACCTCAAATATAACAATGAGATCGCACCAAAATCTGGCCTGCGTAGCTGCAAGTTGAGCACGACTAAAAAGAGCTGCCCCGGCATAGTCTAAATAGACCACCTTATTGGGGGTGCCGTAGCTGTATGAATCTGCAAGGGCTGAATACCTCCAGTTTTCTCAAGCCAAGTTACCTCGCCCAAGTGGCACAGCTGATCTTTCCGGAATTCTTCAACATAAGGAAGATACCTGACCAAAAAGGACACATGTTGAAAGAGTATGTCTGTTGGACAGGGATCGAAATTGGCTCACATGGCAGGATGCAACTCTCCGGGGGACTCAAACGTTGACTCGACTCATCTGTTATCACTGAGATTCGGGCCATTGCAAGTGGCATGTCTCATGGCGTTTGGAAAATTTCAGCAACGCATTGAAACCTGAGCTGGCAATATTTTTCAACAAATGCCTGAATCATCTTGAGTGCGTTCGTTATGCTACATGCAAAATGGATGAATCAAAAAAAGGAACATAGTCGCAGAGGAAAAAATCAGAGACAGGTTTTAAATTGGGATTGAAGGCTCCTTGTCATCCATCTGCATTGGCACAAACTAAGCTGGGAACCAGGAGTCCAGGGACATCGCAACCAAAAACCGTTCAGCACCGTGTCAGGTTCATCTGCCCGCCAGGGGTCAGCAATCTGATCCATGAAGATAGCCGCCACACAGGCGCAGCATGGATAGAACGAAGTCTGTTTTTCGTCAAGTTGAAAGATTTTCGGTGCTGAGTGAAGCTATCAGTCGCTGAGCTGGTAGATTGGATCTGTTGGGTGTTTCCGGCTGAGAGAATAATGAGAGTGAGATCTAGGTTATCTATGTCGAGGTGCCTAGCTGATGGGTGTTTTGCTTGATCTGAGAAGATCTCACTTTCGCATGGCAGTTGTAATCGTAAATCTCTTCAACAAGCTTCGAGCCAAATGGTGATACCGGTGATACCAATGATTTTCACGAGTTTTCATAGCTACTACTATAGTATATATATCCCCCATTATTTCAAGTTGCGCTTGTTGAGGCACCATGATCAAAGGCTTCAAAACCTACAGTGCTGCCGAGGCTCAACGAAACCTTGCATGAACTGTGGAGTGGAGATTCGCTTGGTCTTTTGCATCTGTTTCTTGAGATCCAACTGCCTTAACTTGTTGGGAACACTGGGCGTGGATCTATACACAAACTCCACTTTAGCTGTTTAGCCTCTTCGCCAAGAGACCCTAAATGGCAAACCAAAGCGCTCGTCAAAGTAGCACCCACAGCAGCAGACAAAGGACCCATGAAGCAACTGCCTCTGAGGGATTGGAGCTGATTCTGTGGATATGTGGAAATATGGCTTTGTCCATTTTTGAAATTTACCCAAAAGGGGGGTGAAGCCTTTGCCAAAGAGATCATGTTGGCTTGACTAATATGAATACAAATGTGCAAATATTGGAGAACTATAATGATAATGTATGTATTGCTTGGTCATTTTTTTCTCAAAAAACGGTGGGACAAAAAAATTGACCTTTCAACAATACAAACTTGTTTAGTTCCTCTTTCAAAAGGTATGGATCACGTGTGATGATAAAAATGAATGATTAGCCGAAGCATGTTGGGAAATAGTGAGTGGAACAAGATCATCGTGAAATCCACGAGGCAAAACTGCGACGTGTGAGTTCGGGCACCAAGGCGAGGTTTCAGTCCTTTCTTACCTTTCCCAAAAATCAGCCAAGACCAAATATAGGTTGCATGATCGTTCGAAAGTAATCTCATTGGCCATATACCCTGAAGTATGCAAATGCCTACTCAATATGGTATCCCAGCCATATCCTCACTAGTTGCAGTATATCCTAAGTATCATATCTCCAACGCAATTTTTTGTGAAATCCGCATCGCATTGCAAGCTTCCTGGCAAAAGACCGAGAAGCATGATCTCCTTGGCCTGCAAGTTGAAGTTTTCCTGTTGGCATCGTGTCAGACCCGTACGCTCAAGCTCTCTGGAATCGCTTCCCCTGCAGCATTCTATAGCTGTCACGATGGTTCTTTCGAGCACAACTCACATGCAATACTAGGGAAATGCATCGACCCCGATATCTGCCATGGACTGAGGAATTGTATACTGTGTTCCAAAGAGCTGCACTTGGCGAATGCACTCTGTCCAATTTGCGTCACTGAATCGGGGATGATGATGCTTTCCAAAGAGCTGCACCCCTCGAACGCCATGTCTTGAATGTGTCTCACCGAAGGAGGAATAGTGATGCTTTTTCTTTTCCAACATGGCAACAGGAGTGTGTCGAGGTCTATTACCTTGTCGCCAAAGGAACAATAGATGAAAAGATTTACACTATGTAATGTAAATCTACTCTTACGTACGTACGTACGTACGTAGTACGTACGTACTACGACTACTACGTACGTCCTACGTCGTACGTACGTACGTACGTACGTACGTACCGTCGTAC
>DF244043.1:0-15840 GCA_000507305.1 Breviolum minutum Mf 1.05b.01 | reverse complement strand
GGCAACAGGAGTGTGTCGAGGTCTATTACCTTGTCGCCAAAGGAACAATAGATGAAAAGATTTACACTATGTAATGTAAATCTTTTCATCTATTGTTCCTTTGGCGACAAGGTAATAGACCTCGACACACTCCTGTTGCCCCATGCGATGGGCTCGATCCTCTGCCTGTATAGTATAAGTACACCAGGCGTCCAAAACAGCTCGGCGAAAACCACCATGCTGCATGCCTCCTGGAGATTCAAACCTTGCCCACATTCCAAAGAGCTGCACCCTTCGAAGGCCTTGTCCATAATGCAACTCACTGAATCAGGGATAGTGATGTTTCTCAGTGAACTGCAGCATAAAAAGGCACCCACCCCAATTTCTGTCACAGAAGGAGGAATGTGGATGCTTTGCAAATAGCGGCACTGTTCGAATGCCCCGTGCCCAAACTGCGTGACTGAATCAGGAATGGTGATGCCCGTCAAAGAGCTGCAATGCTCGAAGACTCCGTTCCCCATGTGTGTCACCGAATCAGGAATTTTGATGCCTACTACTGAGCTGCACCCTGGACCCTGCAAAGGCACTGTTTTCAATACGTATCACAGACTCAGGGATGTTGACCCTGACAATTTTGCGGCAATCTTGGAAAGCACCTTCGGAAACCTCCGTCGTTGCATCAGGAATGTTCACCTGCAGCGGGCGACTCAGTAGCGGGATCTCCCTGCTCGTAACAGCTTCCATTTCGTTTCTTGTGTACAGGACGGTCACTTCCGCCACGTTTGTTTCCGTAGCATGCAATAAGCCTGCTTCAACTATTGTCTGAGATGCCTGAGCATCATCTATTAATGTCTTGTCATTCAGCAACTTTACTTTGAGGATTCTTCGCTCAAGGGGATGTTCACATTGAGCATGCTCTAGCAGCATCACCTTCAATTCCCGCACAGTCACTGTCGGCGTGATGTCAAGGATGATAATACCGCCTTGCAAGGTGTTCACCTTCAGTTTGCATGACATGGCCGTGTCCTGCAATCAAATGCCTTGAGGGAAGAAAAGGATCACAAAGACAGCTCCTCATGACCCTGAGCATCTGCAGGTATGCAAATGGGCGATTTCATGCAGAAAACGCATGTGGCTGAAACACAATTTGTCTCTCCTGTCACCCAACTATCTATCTGCCTTTCGAAAATTTTCAGCTAGTTACGTTGAAGAAATGCCGCCCAAACCACTTTGTATTTTGCCAGAACTTGGGCCTAATTTGCACACAATCCAAGGTTCCTGGTGAACGTATAGCTTAAAAGATCTCTATAAAAAGCACACAGGGTATCTGTACCAATACAAACTGCAAAGAGATTTGCACTTTCGATCCGCCAAGTCGAAAGAGGTCATGGTGTTGGGATCTCATTGATTTACACCTTTTTGTTTTAAAGAGTTTGACAAAAACCCATTGATCAACTGTCATTGTTTGTAGTGAATTGCGATCTGATGGAGATATTGTCAGGACGTGGATCAATCACAAAAATTTCGTCGAAAAAATGGAAACCCCAATAGATTCAAAATAAATTTAATAGGAGACTTACTGTTGATGGAAGAAATCCTGCACCACCTGGTATGTCTAAAAACCTTGTAAATAATGGGATAAACTACCAACCTCAACTGGTGATCGCCAGATTTCTGAACCATCAACAGGATGCTTGGAAAAAAACTCTTAGGTTAGGGTGACTTTATAACCTTAATAGTCATGGAATTTCATGGAATTTCATGGAATTTGAAAACCCATCAATCCAGCAAACGGAGTACACCAAGCCATATTAAATATCATTTGGAACTGAAAAAAGACCCAAAAGTGCGCCTTCAAAAAGAATCTCGGAATGTTATCCCTTCAAGCCTTAATTGTCTTTTGGTTACAATCCTTTTGGGATGCCCAGTGGTTTGATATCTGCTGATTGGAAATGACCACCAAATCCACTGGATTTCAGATTGCTTGGCCTCCATTTTCCGCATATCCGCACTCGATACCCAAAGGAGTGGCCAAACGCTCACAAACATTCGCAAACCATGCTTGCCGTCGTTGGCCTGCCAACCAAGCTATTGTTGGTGATTTGCCACAAGTCTTTTGTACAGCCAGTGTTGGTGTATGTTGGTGTAGCTACTCAGCTTGTATTGATCTGCTCGTGGATCAAAGGCTATTTATGAATTTGTGCACTTCAAAAAAGATCTACAAAGCTAACGAAAGCTGCCAGAAGTTGAAATTCCAACAATGATGGCTTTTGGGATTCTTTCAACAAGTGAGGATTACATAGCACCGCAGTACCCTAGGTCGTCGTTGTCAATAATGATGGAACGGCCATCTACTTTGGGAAGCAACAAGAATCACGCACATGTCTGTGTCCTTCAAAAGATGGAGAAAAAACGTGATGCTCTGTATTTTCTGCCCCTTCACTCGGAAATCCTTGCTGATCCCCACCTTTTTGAACCCATCCAAGCAAGCATTCAACGACCAAATCTGCAGCAGACCACTCCTCTGTCCCAGCCAACTGTCGCTTCAATTTCCTGAAGTACTCTCCCAAAGAGTTGGGTGGTGAGCCAACCTTTCGATATGTAAAATTTCTGATTCCCAAAAAAGGCCTTGTCTAGAGGCTAAAGTAACAATTATCAGATGCAATGGCCAATTTCAGCAAGACCAAGCTGGCAATAAACAGTTGAGAATCGTAATACAAACACAGTATTGGCATGGCATATGTTATTGATGCTGCATCCCTTGAAGCAAGTGTACCACAGTGACTATAGTCTTCATACCATCAGTATTCCTGCCACCAAAGTCACGCAAATTTCTCCTCCGTCCAATTTGCCTGTCCGACTTTCCAAGAGAGCCCAATGTCCCTATTAAATGCTCCATTTACATAATCAAATGGGGTTTCAACCTTTGACAGGCCAGCTGAAGGTGTTTTCCGACCAAACTCCCTAACTGTTGATAGCTGCCACGTGTCTTAAGTGTGGCAACTGACATCCACATCAGCTACTACATGAACCGTAAAATAAATTCATGGACTCGCTTAGAATCCCTGAATCCCTCTCCTCTTCCTCCTGCCTACGCCTCGCGTCATCTTCTTCATCTTCCTTCCTCCTAGCTTCTGAACCCTGCCTCATCATCATCATCATCATCATCATCATCATCATCATCATCATCATCATCATCATCATCATCCAAACACACACATACACACACACACATCCATCCATCCATCCATCCATCCATCCATCCATCCATCCATCCATCCATCCATCCATCCATCCATCCATAGAACCCTTCATCCCACGGCCTTGGAAAGTTCTCTTTCAAAAAGTCTTAGGGCATTTCTGGCTTCTGCCTCTGTCACACCAGGCCCACTGAAGCGCTGCTCCAAGCGTTGCAAACGTTGCAGGGCTCGCAGTTTCTCCTGCTGCCAGTGGAAAAGAATGTCCCGCATTAAGATGTTTGGCAAGGGGAAAAGTGGATAAAGTCGAGAAAAAATGCATCCAACATTGATTGTACAATTGTATATGTACCATGTACAGTAATGAGATTGCCGTCCAACTTCACAAAATCCAAATGCTTCCACACCGCAACCTTTCCACTCCAAGGTTGAGGATTCAACTTTTGATTCTCCTCTCCCAAGGTGTCATCCGAAGGTCCCAAAGCGCCCAAATCCATTGCCATTTGCTGAAGGAGCTCAAGAATTTCACTGGTCTTTGGCATCTTTGGTCTCTTGGCAATGCGCACACGTAAGGCCCAGGTGTCATTCCCAAATGGCCTCTTGTTTCAGTCCAGGACATGGTTCCAAAGTGACAAGGATATATATGGTATAACGGTATAGATCTAAAATTCCAAAAGCCAAAGGTTGTCGATGTTCAAATCTTTTTGAAGGAAACTCAACATTGGCCAACCTTCACCAAACTCATGTTGCTCTTAAAATTCTTAAAAAGAATCAACATTATCCCCCCCCCCAAAAAAAAAAAACATCACCCAACAACCCAGAAAACACCACCATGGCGCCTGTCTAGCTTGAAATTCCAGAAAACTTCTTTGCGACCACGAAAGGTCCCAGTCGACTGGATGGCCGATGGGGGGCCGAGTTGGGGATTTCATGCACTGGTCACACCTTGAGATTTAGAGTTCAATATATAAGTTCGGGTAAACATGTGTATATACGCATAGTACAAATGCATACTGCGCATGTATAGTCTTGAATGAACATGATTTTTGCTTTTGTGGACCAACGCAGACAGTAAAAGCTTCTTCTGTATAATTTGCTTCACATCATTTCGATTCACAACTTGCTCAAGCATTTCCCAGCATTGCAGCGACCTCAAAACCCTTAAGACTTCCAATACAAATCATGTGGGAAAACACTCGAGCCGTCGTCATTTACTTGGCCTGGCCTGAAATTGGGTCCAGCCACGTGCTTCCTTGAGCACCACGACTTCGACGTCGTCCTTTCTGTCAGGGAAGAGCGACTGAGGATGTGCTATGGAGTGAGTGTTTTGTTATCATTCACCACTTTGATCAAACAGATTATCCTCAAGCATTGTACCATAAAGAATTTAGGGTTGCAAGACTTGTGAGGGTAGAATTTGCGCAAATCAGTGGTTTCTTCAAACTGAGCTTGAACTGAAACAGGGACTACACAGTGGATAAGGCATATTAGAGATCTATCAATTATATAATTTTTTTCCAACTCCAGCATTTGGCATCCACCCCCATCTCCTCAACGGCATCCAACACCTGCGGAACTGTAACTCGCGCTCGGGACAATGATTCTTCTCCAAGAAAAAGATGTGAAGGGTCCCAAAGACTGGTAGCTAAGGTCCTTAACCTTCATCAAAAAAGGTACAGTAACTCTGAAGTCACACATAGGCATACAGATTTTGAATAGACATACTGACAGATACTTCTGAGCTATGGTCTCGGTATCTGTGTCTGTTTGGTTGCCCAACCTTCTTGGTCTTCCGCTTTCTTCGACCTCTGAGAGTGAGCCAAGTGTGCAGAAATGTGACATGTTCATTCAGGATTCCAAACCAAAACGATCCAAGCCAAGTCGAAGCCAATGATTGATCCGCAAAATGTTGCAAACAAGGTGCGTGGTACGTCACTGTCATCATCACTGGCAACGCTGCCAGGAGCCCTGGCTGTGATGACATCACTCAGCTTCCAGGAACTGATGTCAATGTATTACAAATCTACAAGGCGTTTTTTTTGCTGCCATGCCAATAATCCTCAAACATGCCTGCACTCGGGCATCGCAGTTTTCCAAGCCTTCCGATTGGCAATAAAAATTGTCAACTTGGAGAGGCGAAACGGCTGTACAGTATTGAGCAAAACAATAGTACGTACTGGACCCGTAATATGTATACAATTAGTTATATATGTGATTATACCATAGAGAATCATGGACATACTATAATCATGGATAATTCCTTGGTTAGATATGCGATATGTTGCACAAATATCAGACCGCATACTGAAAGCTAAAAAACATGTAAATGGATGCTGGATTTCCAGGTCCACCGATGCTCCTCCACCAATCCTCTCGCTCGCTGGGCCACGTCTGCCTGGTGCTATGGAAAGCTGGGAATGCAAATTGTCAGATGTTCAATGATTGAATATGATTCTCTCAAGCTGATTCAAACCAAAAAAAAACGGATCAATACTTTACTTTCGAGTTAAAAAAAATAAACATCCTCCAACACTTGTGATTCTGCCACAATTTGTGGCCACCTGTGGATGATGCACATAGCGCTCCACTAGCTGACTCCATTGTGCACGCAGCAATGAAGAGACCTGAAAGGCCAGTTTGACAAACAACGCCAGAGGTGAATCCATGTAAATTAATTGCGCTGATTGTTGACATAGGTTTGGAGTGGCATCACTGATCCATGTCAATTTTAATGTTATGCTTGGTTCATTATTGAACGATGGCTAATTACCAGAAGTTACAAGGAAAGTATAACATATTATGCATAATTTCACATATATTAATACTCTGCAAGTCTATTCAAACTCATCCTTTTTCCCATCACCTCGGTGGCCATAAAAATCGATCCAACTGGTGTAGCAACTTGGGTTCATCTGAACCCGCCTGCAGCCTCTGAAGTTGGTCAAGGAGAACTTTGGCTCTGGGGCCATAGATCACCCAGCTCTCCAATTCCTTCCAAAAAAACGACCCCCAAAAAACACGAAAACGATTCCAAATGTCCAGAAAGGAGAAGGAGTTCTGGGGTCGTTATATGGCAATACAGTAGTGTTTTGAAGGCAGGAAATTTGATGAAGAATGATGAAGGCATGAAATATTTGGATCGTAATTTGGCTGCAAAAAAAACAAGGGCGGCCACGACAGATTTGATCATCATTATCCGGATCATGACCACGACTATTAATACATGCAATTATAACAAGTATATACAATTACCACGATGATGATGATGATGATGATGATGATGATGATGATGATGATGATGATGATGATGATGATGATGATGATCGTGATGATGACGACCAACAACAACAACAACAACAACAACAACAACAACAACAACAACAACAACAACAACAACAACAACAACAACAACAACAACACAAACACAATCGGCAGTATCAAGGTCATGGACCTTAAACTCAGCACCAAGGTCGAAAGTGATATCAGCTTCTCAAGTGAACTAGATCTCTCCAAACAAAAAATAATATGTTGGTACTTTGGACACAACTTGCTGACCCTTTGCAACTCCGCTCCTCTTTGATACTCTGCAATTCCACTTCATGTTGAGGAGCCTGGGACGAGAACATTGTCAAAGCATGTCAAAGCTCTCCAGGTGAATTCCGTGATCATGCCTTGTGCCCTTTGAGATCCATCTGCGCTGATGGCTACAAGGACATGGCAATCCACAATTTGGGGTTTCTATCAGGCCTTTTCTGCTCAAGATTGCAAAATGGGGCTGCTTTGCTGCATCCTCTGAATCATGACTGAATCTTGACAAACTCTCTCTAATCCAAGAAGTTGCTGCTGTTTTTGAGATCTAGTCACCTAGTCAATTCAGAGCCTGGGTGATGTTTATTTATCTCCTCAGAATAAGTATGTTTGTTCATGCGGCACTTGTTGCACAGGTTGCTTGTCTTGCTTGTCAAGTAATTATGCGGTATGCCAACAATGTGGACTCTTGCAAACGAAGCGCAACGGATGACAAAGGTGTTTATGATGGAAGAAATCAGCAAATGAAACCCCAACTACATTCTAAGCATCTACCAGCTCTGACTGCCATTCAAGAAAGCTGTCTAGCCACAACAAATCCTTTCAGGAAGCAGAAGCATCTCCGAGCATAGCTGCTGAAAAGTGACCACAAACTCTCTCAATTTTTTGTTGTTTGCTCAGCTTGTCAGGGTGAAACGTTGATTTTTGAAAGGATGGTGATGGTGTGATGGTGCATGCCATGATTTCCCAAAGACGTGGCACACAGCCATTGGTTTTGGTTGAAGAAACAAGTTCCAAGTTGCAAATCTTGACCTGCACCGTGGGCTTAAAATTAAGCTCATGCACAATAGGTCCATTCCTGGTGCATAGCAAGGGACTGATGTGTCTGGGATGAGGCTGGGGATCTTTAGAAATGTTGCTGTTTAGTTTAATAGCTCCTGCATGGCAATGTCTGGTTGAATAAGAGGACTTAGAGTATGTAGAATCTTTGCTGGGCTCATATCTAGAAAGTGAATGATTGTAGTTCCTTTTCTTGCTAAAAGCCCTTCATGGATCGTCTCCCAAAAAGAACATGTTCAAACAGCCCCTTGGTCCCCTCCCAGTGCCACGTTGGCAGTCCCCGTTGAGGAAGACCCGAGAGAGCATTTTGGGTCTGCCATCGCCTTGGAGCACCTTGTAGTGATCATTGAATCATGGCTGATGAGACGGATGAGACTGGGGATAAGGAGATAGTTGCTGTGTTGAAACGCTTAAGTTGGATTCAATTTTGGAAACCATGACACACAAACGCTCTGTTAGCGAGAAATTCATATATAAATTCAAGGATTCATAAGATCGGAGCAATAATTTCAACGGGTCATCAAACGATTCCAAACAAAGCCAACCATTCATTTCTATCATTTCTTATGATTTCTTATCATTTTCTTCCTTTTTCCCAATGGCAACCATCTAAGGTCATCCACCTGGTGCTTCAATTGTCGTTGAGGTTTGGCATACCGCCAGGTGTTCGGCCGCCGGAAGGCCGTAGCCATCGTCACCTCGGTGGCCTGTTGCCCCGCACGTTTCAGGAGACCTTCCGACATGCTACGGCGCAGCTCCAGGGTCGAAGCCTTGGTGTTGGGTGGTGATGGTGATGGTGATGATGGTGATGGTGGTGGGTACTGATACAGAAAAAGAAGAGACATTTTTTTTGTGTTTAGACATTTATATAGATTGATATTGAAGTTGGCACATGAAATAGTTCAAGGATATGACATGATGTAGTTTCTAGATCATTCACAGCTTGAATAACTCAGAACTGGATACCTAACTCACAAAATATCTAGAATTTAACAGCTTTTCAGTCTGACCCGTCTTAGGGCTCAGGCCTGTTGAGCTTGAAAGGCTCTCTTGGACATCAGTCTTAACTGCTCCTCTCGTTTCACCTCCTTGACAGAATGTCGCACTCGGGAGTGGTAAATAATGTGAAAATTGCCATGAACTTACAAGCTTCATGAAACTTTCATACGAAGACTCCCCTCATTTTAACAAAATAAAGCTCATCTTACTATTTGAAAGGGACACTGCCACAAGCAGTTGAATATCTCGTGGCTCCCAACACAACTCATCACACCAATGGCACCTTGACCCTGACCAACTCGGTATGAGCCTGCGACAGCTACAATGTTACAAGGGTTTTATGAAGCAATGCCATTAGCACCCACCAAATCTGGAAATCCCCAGGATTCTAAGTTATCTCCGTTTAGAGGAAAAGTTCATGGGTTTCACTCAATTTTTCCCATGGACGTTTTCCATCCACCCTTGGGATTTCTATAAGGCGCCTCATTAACTGGAGCCAGATTCCGGTAGCATGGCACCAGCTGTTGCCTCACCTGGTGGGAGATCAAAATCAAAATTTGGATGGCTTGAGGAAACTCCCACATTCCCACATTGTTCATCAAATTGTTGCCCTGATTTTTTCAGCTTTGACATGGGTCTTACCATCAATTCATAACTTCATCACATCTCTTGTCCTATGTGTCTTGCCAAAGTGATTGTCCAATTGTTTGTCCAGGCCTCCATGGCTCCCTTTTTGTTGCGGCAATGATTTTGGTCGCAAGGCTTAAAAATGGCCATGTGTTTTTTTTGAGGGGGTCCCTCATGCTTCAGCATGTATCAACTGTACGGTTGAGATGAATAAATACATGTTAATTATTTAATTGAATCCTCCTCAATGATCAAATTTCTGTCAAACATTGTCAAACTTCTGCCCGCGTTTGAGGTGTCCTGGCCAAAAAATGTGCGGCAATTTATTGCAACCTCTGAGGCTGGGTCTGATGGAGCACCCGACCTGGAATTCTAGGTCACCTTTCATCTTTACATCACTTCTGCGTCCATTCCAATCAACCTCTATTTCTAACCAGTTGTCACCTAACTCTTGGTTAAAATAAGAATAAATGTACTGAATATCTTGGATCTCAATGGCTTATCTCCTATCATTCATACATCGGTATATGTTTGCCAATTACTGCGATCCTGAGATATCCCACCCGGCTCTTACAGACACATGGCCGGTCATTTTCTCAAATTGATTAAGGCCAGCTTTACCAGCTCTGCCACTGCTGTCAGACAGTGAGCAGGGATGGTCAAAAATGGAACTGGTCCCTCGTATTCCCCCTAGCCTCAAAGAAAGACAATGGAATTATATAAGTGCATGAAAATGAAAAAAATAGCTTTTTGAACCTTTTTGCTGTTGAGAAGCAAAGAGACATTGCTTTAATCTTTCGAATCAATCATGGGGTACAGTATCTCTGGCAGAGTGTTGTGTTTGTGGGGGAGCTTCGCACTTTCCACAGGTTGCACTGCGTGTACGTGCAGTGCCTCCACGACAAGCGAAACAGCTGCTGCGAGTCTCCGTCTACCACAGCCGACGGCAAGGACTCCGCAGCTTCAAACAGTGACGAGTAAAACACATCGCTGCAGAGGATTGTCAGACCACTCGAAACAAAAACAAGTCTCCCAAGTCTCCAAAGAATCTCTCAATTCTGATGTGAGGTTGTACATGTTGTACACGCGTTGCGAGTTTGAAATTAGGGGTGTAGATCCAGAATGTTTGGTCTGACAAACCTCTCACTGCTGAGAAATCCCTTTGCCCTGGAGACAAGCTCAGTGGAATCAACATCTCAAACATCTTCATGAGAATGGAATCAACATCATTCAACATCCACTTTTCAAAAATTCCAACTGAGGACATGGCTGGGTCCACGCGGTTGTGATCTTCAATCCTTGGGATTCAGCAGTTGATCAACTTCAGAAAAATCTTTAAAAAAAAACAAACAAAAACACCAGTTGTTAAGTTAAGCCTTTAATGAGTAGCTCATCCCCGCGAGGGTTGTGCCATGAAACGATTCCCCCGATTCCCGGCACCTTGTCTTCCTCAATGCATTTGGGACTTCCTCGATCCGCTGAATCTGAAGCTGCAAGGGAGCCTGGAAAAAAACAAACAGCAACTGAGATGTTTTGCCCAACACAACTGGGATATGATATCTAATTGATAAATTTGATAACATATTATTGATATATTATTGATATCTATGCAACTCAAGTCTCATCATATCTCATGGAAGCCTACGACATACTGGTTCCAATTACAGTAATCCGTCTTTGCGGTTGAGATGGTGTTACATGACAATACTTCTCTGGAATTGAAATTTGTTTTGGAATTAGATTTTGAAGGGATGGCATACGGCGCCTAGCTGAGGGCAGCTGCTATACAGTACCGCTTGAAACTCAAAAGCTGGGATTGTGTTGGAAGCTGATCTAAAACCGTCTGAAGATCGTATGAAGTTGCTTCTCATCCCCATTGATTAGTCACAGTCAGTAGGTTTTTAGTGATGCAAAAAAAACAGCACATTCAAAAAAAGTTCCATTCAAAATAACTTCCCAAACGCGACTTCTGGGTAAGAGAAGTTTATCTTCGGGAAAAAAAAAACCTCGAGCTGCCAAGAAACACTGGCTTCGCTGGCTTCCTTGGCTTCCTTTGGGCTGAGGCCTGGAACTCACGACTCACGGCAGCAGCACGGCAGATCATGGCAGCCATTGGGGCCGTTGTGGGATCATGTGCTGCCAAGAAACCCTGCGCTTTGATCGGATGATACTAAGCTAGTCCTTAGATAATTAGATGTGTTTTTTTGGGGTGACACAATGAAAGGCAACAAAAAAACGATTTCCCAACGAGGTTTACAAACTATAGCCCGTGCCACAGTTTGTGATATTGCGGTTGAGATTCGTTAACGAAGTGGCAGCACTGTTGGAACGCGAATCATCAACATGATGCCTGGCCGGAGTGGCAGAGTAGGGACCTTCTTTTCAAGGACATTATGTTGTGCTATGAGCTATGTTTCCGGAACTTCGTAGGCCTCTCTCGAGCCGTCGGCCTCAGTCCAGCAAAACTTCTGAAAATGCTGATGCTGAATTAATCCCCTTCAAAGGACGGCCAGAGTGGTTTCATGCGAGTTTTGGACTTCAAGAAATGGACGGCCAGGTTTGCTCTGTACCAAACTTGACACTTGGCGAGTTTCTGTACAGCACGGAACTCTTCAGCTCTTTTCCGGAGTTTGGCAAAAACATGCGGAAACGGCGTCAGTTCAAACTAAAAGAATGCAAACTGAAGTCGTCGAGTTTGGGAGCACCAAAAGTTACATCGAAGTATCTTGTTTAGCGTTTCCAAAAGTCGACGTTATGCCGTAGCTACCCACTACCCCTCCAATTAATTCTATTTTTACTAAGGCAGGAGTCATCAGAGTCATCAGTCATGATTTTTCTACTGTCAGGTCTCCCACTTCACAGCGTAGGTGTCCATTCAAAACGCACTGTAAAAGCACCACGGGAATTCACGGCATCTTTCCTGAACCTGTAGATATTCTTGAAGGAATAGAGGCCACAAAGTCCTCCCCCAGAGTTGTAGGCCCAAGGCGGTCGAAGGTTCCGACCGGCACCCGTCTGGACTACTGGGCCCTGCAGCATATAGGTGCTGTTGAGCCCAGACACGCGGAACTCGGCTAAATTGTCTTCAAAGAAAGAGAGGAAGATGCCGCAAACGTTGTGTCGCAGTTTATGTTTTTTCTCCGGCAATCTGAACTCTTGGACGTTGTAATCTGAATAGTCTCCTTCTGGCCATTTGAGATAAGAATTTTTCTCTTGGACTTCAATCTGTTTGATGACATCGGTCATCCTGGCCCTCATCCCGAAAGAGAAAATGTCATCTTTCTTGCCGTCTGGGTAACATAGATTGCCATAGGCATCCTTGGTGAGCTGATGCGACACTTGGCCAGTCAGCCAAGAGGAGAAGGGCCCCACTTCGATGGTCTTTTCAAAAAGGCCTTTGATAAGTGGCAGCTCCAACATTCCTTCGTTGCCAGGAACCAAACGTATTTGACCTGCAAAGGGCTTCAACATTGGTATCAACTCATAAACAACGAGCAGGCGCTCATAATGCTTGCGAAGGTCCTCCTGCATGACGGGGACATCCAACCAATCATCACCATTGTTGTCTCGTTTTTTAGAGAGCCACTCGCGGTTGCGATCATTCCTCAAACTGTCTTCCAAGCGAAACTTTCCGGAATTTCTCGAGGTAAGGTCTTTGATCTCAAAGAGACTGTAACGCCACTTTTTCCAATCCCCCACCACGGACACCAGTCTCTCTTCCATGGTCTCAAAGTTCTCCTCCAATGCATGGGTGGCGTTCTGCAAGGTCCCCCAAGGAGGATCTTTTTGGCCATTGTGTTTTCTGTAAACCAAGATCATCTCGTAAAGCTCGCGCTGTACTGACAAGAACAAGGATCCACTCATCAAGTAATAGGGAATTTGTTGCCCCTGAAGAACACCTTCGACTTTCACCTCGCTACTTTGAAGGACTGCCGACCCTGCTCTCACGTATGCTTGATGGAGATATACAAACGCAACGGACAGGTAAGCATTTGCCTCTTTGATGTTGCCAGCATCCAATGCATTATTGGCCTGCTGCACTTTCCATTTGCAGCTCGTGAGCTGTGCTGTGTCTGGTTGACATCTCTTTTAATGAGCTCGGTGAGGAGGTTGGCAAGTTTTGCCTCCACGTATTTCTTAGTCCAGTCCTGCATGGCATCGAGCAAGTACTTCTCCGGGCCAGGTCCAGATGGCCAAAAGATGTTCAGAATCAGACTAACAATGGGACCAACCTCGGGAACGAGTGATGCAATGGTCATGGTGATGCTTTTGATCATGTCATTCAACTGGTTGAATGATTCAACCTCTGCATAGGACTCCTGGAATGCCTTGTACGGATCGTACATCTCAGCTAAAGGGGCCTGGGTCAAAAGGATGGAGGAATCAGTCTCCAGGGTTTCATTGAAGTTACACTCGGCCACTGCTGCGAAAGGCGTCGAGACCAACGAGAACAACCAGGCACAAGCGAGCAAGCCTCTGCATGGTTTCATTGATCGCGAGTCGACTTCAAAGAACTTGAGCATCTTCCATGAATTTTGAGCCACTTTTTCGGAAAAAAAACGTTCCAAAACGTTTTTCTCGAAACGTCTACGAAAAGCTTTTCGAAACGTGTCTGTCCGTTGTGATTTGCGACCCTGGGCAACGGCTTCGCCTCGATGCACCGATTCTCCGTCTTCGTGCATAACATGTCACCGCGTGCCCTTCAGCTACTATGTGACTATGTTAAAATCAAATGAATCAGTTATTGGCTTTTGCGAAGCTTAAAAAAATGAAACATAGGGAAGCATCAACCATGTCCGATTGCCCTAGTTTTCAAAAAGCGCATGTCGAAAAAACAATGCATGATCACAGGTGTGGATGACCATGGCACCCGGCGGAAGGTCTAAAAGCCTTAAACTTGATGCACTTTGCGATGCCTGGGCTTCTTGCCGAGCCTGCCGTACATCACTGGACCATGTGTTTCTGTCTATACTCCAATGGCTGAACTCGTATGCAAGACTCGGGCAACTTCAAGGTGGAATAGAAGTGGTCTTGAATGCTACAACACTTTCATGTACAGTACTACATATCATTATTGTCATTACTATTTACTGTCTAAAAAATATCATATCTTTTATATAATATACGGTACAGTGGTCACAGGTTGTGGCCTCTTTCTCCTTCTGTCGTTCACGTCGCTCCTGCAAAAGGAGTGCCTCTAATTCCTCGACTCGGCTTTCTGCCTCCTGGAGAGTGCTACATCGTGGAAAATGATGGAAATGACCCCTAACAAACTACCATTTCGAAAGGAGAAGTAATCTTCCAATCATCATTTTTGAAGGTTTTTTTTTCAGTTTTCGGAGAAGTACTCAATTTGACTTGCCTTTTCTTCTTAGGGTATTGTCTCTCAGATATCTGAGGGCGGTTTTTTTATGGGTTTTGGTTCCCTTCATAGGAGGTCCTTTTGTGCCTTTAGAGCAGCTTCTTTGGCAGCGTTGCTTCTCTGAAGAGCCTGGAAAAAACCCAACAAATCTCAGCTGCAGGGAAAAACATGGAACAAAACACATCCTTTTGGGGACCTGGTTTGTAACATCTATGATCTTCATCTAATATCATCAATGTCCAATTTATGCAGCTTGCAGCTGGTTGTTGATTCTGCTCCAATGAAAAGATATGACAAGTACCAAACATCACTTGTGTTCATTGCATCTTCACTTGGATCTCGAAACGTCCGGATCTCTGCACCCAGTACCTCGGAATAGATGGCTTCGATCTTGGCCACGGCATTCTTCAAACTGTCGGAACTGACGAAGCATTCCTGGCGAAGTGTTCGAGCCTACGAGGCCCCGAAACATGCGTTGGTTGATGTGAATAACGAGGCCCTCACATCCAAAAAACACCATTACAGCATCATAACATCATAACATTTACCTTCCACACTACCTTTCCTGTAAATGTAAATGTTCCCACCAACTTACCTGCCTCTGATGCCTCACTAAGGGCTCGAAGCCTCTCAGCCTTGGTGTTTTACCGTTTTGGAGTGTGTCCCGTAATGAAGTTCCTTACAGTTACAACTCTATCGAAAGGCACTTACCCAATCAGCCGTTGGTTGTTTCTTTCAATTTCACAATTTGTAGGTTTCCTAAATGGTCCTTCAAGATTGGATTTGGGGGAATATTGAAACATCCTCTTTTGCAATCATTTGTCACTGAGATTCCAGACATCTAAGGTTGCAAAGGGTAGACTCCCTGGTGAACCTCCTTCAGAGACCTGCAGAAACGTTTTTTTTGACTTGACACGTCATGTCAAGACACCATGTCAAAAACAGCCCAACCTCCACAGGTGACAGGGCAGAAGATAGCATAGATCCACTAAGACCTAAGGTCTAGGAGGAGGTATTTTCACAGCCATTTCTAAAATCAATCATGCCATACTTGCAGAGTATAATCCATGCACATGAATGTGTCTACAGGTGTGTATGTTGTATGCATTTGTATTTGAATTTGTGTGTCCTGAATACTCAATGACTCTTTGATTTTGCAAGGATCCAGGTGATCCACACAACGACTGGATGCCTCCATGGGTATAGCGGTTGTAGTGAATGTTGAGTGCAGTTGTGGTTGGAGTTGTACTTCTGGTTGTGGTTGTATACAATATTTATCTATATATAATAGTAGTGGGGGGGTTTGGG
>DF244042.1:0-31180 GCA_000507305.1 Breviolum minutum Mf 1.05b.01 | reverse complement strand
GGGGGGTACCTTTTGTGGAGGGGCTGGTTGATAAGGCCATGACATCAACTGATCCATTTCCTACCAACTCGGCAGCTAGCTTGGCTCCCATCCATCCCCATCAAGGAGCAGGAAGACGACAATTTCCCTCCAAATAATCGACGAACTACTGGAATTGTGGGTGAATCTCGGATGCGGGTTGAGGGGGGTTTTAAAAATGGTGAAAAATGCCGGTGAGGCTGGGAGATGAGGCTCCCCCTGAAAAAAAGGGATGTACACCCAACCCACCCCCAACAAAAAAGGGTGTATCCCCAAAAAATGGCATTTTGAAGATGATTTTCCTTTTCCCAAGGTGGGATATGTTAATCCCCTGGAGGGTAGATAGTTTCTCTCCAGAATAATGTCCCAAAAAAGCTGCTGTAAAGATACACATTTCGCAAACAATGAGGTCGTGAAGATGTTTTTTTACAACAATCTCTGGAGATCGAAAATGGTTATGAACCACTTACAAGTCATGGGATGATCCTCCAAGCAATGGGAGGAAGAGTAGCTGTTGATTTGAGAAGTTTTTTGAGCCTGCCGCCACCTTTTTCAACAAAAAATCGACGGATGGACCTTGCAAGTTTTCTCGTTAAGAGTTGTGTTTTGTGTGGAACCTTTCGTCACCGAAGCATCTTTTTTGGGGAGATGTTTGTTTCATTCGGGAAGCCCGAAGTGAAAGGAACTGTTTGGATGTTGCAGATCGAAGAAATGGGAAGTAATTCTGTGTTTCTGGTGAGGAGCCACCAAAAAACAGGTGTGTGGTGAACAACTGCCATACGACCTTCAAGTACATCAGCCCTAGTGCCGTATGAAAAGAGCTGTTAGTGGTTCCTGATACGTCACTTGTGTGATGACTTTACTGTGAGTTGGTTTAAAGTCATGTCTCTCTCAATATGTATTTATAGATATATCATTTGTGTATTTTCTTTGTTAGAGTGACATTCTGATTGAAGTTTATCATCAAAACTTACTATAGTTGCTTAAAATACCGGGCAAAGGAAGAATTTATATAAGGTCAACTCAAATGATGAAAAAATCATCGCAGAACAACAGGAGTTGGGGGGCGTGACTCATCCTCCCTTGGCTGAGGAATATCCTAAATAAAAAGGCCAGGTGAATAGCAAGGCTGGATATTTCAGTGGTTATTAAATTACTTATACGTATTTATATAGAGGGATCAAACAATTTCTAAGGTTGTTTCAATATGGCTAGTTACTTGGTGGTTTTAAGGCCTTAGTAAGGGAAACCAATGGTTAATAAGACCTTAATAAGGCCTTATTTCTGGATTAGGGGGGGGTAGGTTGACTAGCCATGAATACAGTAAAGGATTTAACCACCATCATCACATCATCCCCTCGGCCCATCGCTGCTCAGGAAGTCTTGGGTCTTGTGAGCACCGCATTGTGAGGATTCGGATAGTGCTAGAGTGGAAAGACACCCCCACGACCCCGAAAAACCCAGGATATATTGAGAACGGCAAATGAGCCATGAAAAAAAGGGCCCCATGGTTGTTGTTTGGTATGAAAAAGGGATGCAAATATAGAGCATGAAAATATGAAATAAAGATACCTATTTTTCACCACCAGGATTCAATGGAATGTTCCAGGAGTTAAAGTGTGGTGGCTTTAAATATCTTTTGTTTTCACCCCGAATGTTTGGGGAAATGATCCAAGTCGACGAGCAATATTTTTCAGATGGGTTTGTTCAACCACCAACTAGAAATTGACAACGGCAAATGAAGGTTGTTGCTAGGTCAGGCCGAGATTCCCTACAGTACGAAAAATGTAATCATGAAAATCCTGGTGCGAAGTTGAGACCGCGGGGTTGGGGGGGGTAAATCTACATTATCTAGGTGGTGGTTTTGAATATTTTCTTATTTTTCACCTCGAAAATTGGGGAAATGATCCAATTTGACTACACTCCCAATATTTTTCAAATGGGTTGAAACCACCAACTAGACATTATCTTCGATATTCTTAGCTTCGAAGTCTGGGAATCTGTCCTGCTGGTCTTTCTAAGTTTGGGGCCTTTGCCCACGGCTACGGCTGGGTGGCCACTGATTGGAAAGCACCAGTGTCCCAGGTTCATATTCCTCCAGGGAATTAACATATCCCACCAAACGGGAAAAGGAGCCAAATCATCTTCAAAATGCCATTTTTGGGGGATATGTTAGTTCCCTGGAGGGTATTCCTCCAGAACTTCATACATATCTCATGATTGTATCCATTTAGTCGTCGATGTTTTGATGCGACTTTAAAAAACTTGGACCTGTTAGGGCTGGTAGATGAACCCCTTGTTGATTTGTACATTGTATAATCATTGAAGTGGCCCGTTGAATACGTAAGTCTATCCGGTTTCTACATGGTCCGGCATCATTGTATTGTACCATTGCATTTCAAAATACACCCCTGAAAATTAACATGTCCCCAAAAAAGGGACTATTTCAATAGGAAATACATCTTCTAACCATGTTTTTTCAGGGGATATGTTAGTTTTCAGAGAGTAGTTGTTTACATGCATGTTACTATTTATACAGCAATGTGTTTCCAGTTCCATGTAAGGCTGTTTTCTTAAACTACATCACACTTGGCGACAAATCCTGCCTCTTCCACAAATTCTTGGAGGTTTTTCTGCTATCACAGCAACGACTGAAGTGCATCTAAGAACTCTTGCGAGTTGCTCTGCTACGCAGCATCCCACCCCATATTTTCCGTGAAAAATCCACCCCAAACGTGCTAGTTTTTCAGGTCCAAACATTCAAACCCCACACCCACCCACCGTAGCATCACAAGCTGCCCGGGCAGCTTGTGATGCTGCGATATTCATCGGAAAGGCACCCAAAAAGGTTATTTAGATCCCAAACAAAATCTGCAAAAGTTCATCCGCAAAACAAGCACGGCCATTGGAAAAAAACCGCAGGCAACAAAAACTACATATCTAGGTGGTGGTTTCAAATATTTTTTAATTTCCATCCCTACCTGGGGAAGATTGCCATTTTGACTAATATTTTTCAAATGGGTTGAAACCACCAACCAGATATTCCTTTCTAGACTTATTGGTGACTTACGGGGTCAGTGCCTTTTATCTTCACGATGAACCTCTTTGGTGTGAGGGGTTTCGGTTTCAACACTTAGTGAACACTGAGGTTTTTTGTGCGGATAACCCTGGAAAATGACGGAAACTTATAAGTGATGCAAATTTACATACTTTATGTTGTGTTGTTTCTAAAACTCATTCTGAACCGCGCAAAACATCCTAAGTTGGACAATGCAAGCAGTTATTTCACAAGCAAATATGCCCATGCCATACACCTACCTTCCGCACCGTAGATTCGCCCCCCTTCAAAAAACTCAAAACCGGCTATGTAATGTGCTTGCGATTCGTCCCCCCATCCTTCAAATACTCGGTGGTGGTTTCAAATATTTTTTATTTCACCCCGAAAATTGGGGAAGATGAACCCATTTTGACTCACATATTTTTCAAATGGGTTGGTTCAACCACCAACCAGAATATGAACAGTTTTGCGACGGCGATTCCCATGATTTCATCGACGCGTCTCCAAAGCTCAGGGCTGCGTTATCGCCTTGGCAGCTTTTTTCTCGGTCCGGCCCAAGTCGGGCAGCCGGATATGTGTCTTCGAAACCTTCCGTGTTAACAACAAGCCACGGGGCGACACTAATTGGGCAAAAAATGGTTCAACTTCCACAAGAATGGACCGCAACATGTGGGTGTAGATGTCTTGGAACTTATTTTGGAGAGCTGGTGACCTGGTGGAAGAACTCTTCATTTTGAGGTCGATGAACCAGGGTTGTTTTCCCTTGGGGCAATTTTGGCGCCCGCAACCATTAAAGCTCAGACAATTTTCAGTTGAGTGGGTAGCATACGTATGTTGTTTACTTGAAGTTCTTAAGTAGTATTATCGTCCTGGACACCTGGTTTTTCTAAGTTTGTGCTGGTTGCTTATTCTTCTCTCGCTTGCCTAGAAGCCGAAGATTTCAGAAACGTCGTCGCATGAATTTCGCATATATGAATATCTTTCTTGTAAATTGGATATCACCAGCACCAGAAAAAGGTCTTGCACCACTGTTCCCAAAACACTCCAACGGCCGCTACAGTTTTCCCCTAACGTGAGCGATCCAGCGAGTGAGTCCAAGCAGTGACACACGGCACTGCAGCAGAAGAACGACCGGGCCTTCCAAGGCCTGCAAACGATGTTAGCACGGCCTCGTGCTCCAAGAGATCCCTGATCTCACACCGTATGGCTAAGGCCAAGAGAAAGTACCACGACCCTCCCACCACGCACCACCTTGGTGCCTCTCGAGCCTTTGTGCAAAGGACATCAACCAACACACTGGCTTTGGCAAACCTGATTGAAGAGAAATGGATTTATCTAAAGGTGGATCGAGTTGATGAATGGTCAACCACACTATGCAAATCACACTCCCAAAAAATCAATGTTTTCTTTGAATTGGTGTTACACGATAGCTCTCTTTCAGAACGTGCACAACATACATTGGTCGCTACAATTGGCTTCAGCTTCACAGGATGATTTTAGCCACTTCAGACGGTTTCTGTTATTAGACCGTTGCTTGAGAATCTCCAGTTCATCATTCAACCGATACTTACCTATCTTGAGGGTGTGACGAAGGAATGATGCTTCCATGACTTTCGTCAATGCATCTGCCAGCTGTGCTCCCGAGTGTACCCACCTGAGAGTGGTGTTTTCGGCTAACATGTCCTTGATGGATCGAGCATGCAGCTGTGTGCGGAATTCAGCACACTGTGGTGGTGCTGTTCGCGTCACCAGATCATACAATGACTTGCAGTCCACTGCAGTAATGGATTCAGGGAGTGTTTGAGCCTTTACCGTTGGCGACGCAAACGCTGGTGGTAAAACCTTGAGGCTCTCACTTGGCTTCTGCCATTTCACAGATGTGTCCATCAACCATGACCAAAACAATCTTAACCATGATAATTGGTCTAGAGTGGATGTCAGCGCCATAGTCTCGGCTGACAAGGTGCTAGTGACAACTTTCTGGATTTTCTTACATCCCCAAGAAACTGGACTTACAGGACACGATACATTTTTGGCTATGTCACGGTGAGTGGTCAGTATTATCATGCCTGCATGGGATTGAGGAACTTTCTTAGATGCAAATGATGCATCTGAAAATGCAAGAAATCTGAGATCTTCACATGCTATTGGATGAATGGTTACACTCACATCATGATGGCGTTTCGCCTCGTGAAGAGTCTTGTTGCCCTGCATCAGCGTGGATACCGTGGCCTGATTAATGGCAGACTGCAAATGCGACAACTGACTTGAAATATCCGGTCGAGTGTTTGTTGCTGCATATTGAAGACTACCAATGAGCCCTCGAAGGGCATGCCGTTCTTGTTCTGTTACTGGTTCATCAGGAGTGGTTCTACGATTGGAATCAATGGAAATCGCAGGAATGTCACGAACATATTGGGATTGTGAAAGAATGATCCCCTTATCACCCCTTTGGGACATTTCAATACCTGTGAAAGTGAAATTGGTGGCTTTGCGGGATCCAAAGGAATATTTTTGAGACAATTCCAACAACTTTTGGTCAAAGTACTCATCACCCCCACACAGACCATCATCCACATGTACTCCAAGGATGCCTGAGAGTTGGTTACTGTTGGGTCTGTGAAGAACAAACACGCAAGGATCAAATGGTGATTGTTGGAAACCTAACCGAAGAAGCTCTTTCAGAAGAGTTTGATACCATAGAAACGGTGCATCGATCAAGCCGTATGCACTCTTGTTCAGCTGGCAACACTCTTGTGGTTTCAAGTGCATCGCTCGGGCTAGTTCAGGGACTCGTTCAAGTCCAATGGTTCGGCCAGCTACGGATCCTTGAAGGAATGCAGCTTTCACGTCAAAGGACTGCATTGCCCATCCCTTGGAAGCTATCATTTGGAGAATCAACATTTTGGAATGACGTCCAAGTGTGGGACTGTCCCTAGGGATGCTGTCAATGGCGGGATCCATATATCCTAGGACTACTAATCTAGCCTTTGCTTTGTGAGAGGGACCTGACGAATCGGATTCTCCCTCAATGGGTTTCCATGTTAGAATCCATCTGCACCTGAGAATTTCCTCAGGGGGTATCTTATGTCTCAGAATTTTCATGACGGTCCCCGTTTTGAGCCAGTTTTGAATTTCAGATTCTTTGGCCTTCGTAAACTGTTCCTTTTCTGTGGGGGATAGCTCTGACATTCTTACTTCTGCCCTTTGACGCTTCGCGGCAGTGGCCAAGAAGGCCATGTCCGTGGGGTCTGCTTCATCTTGCCATGCTCTAACATCACTCTGCGTGATGTAGATCTCTGCTTGCCACACACGACATGCACTGGGATGAGCTTCGGTGAGAAAACAGGGGGCTTCATCTTGACAGTGTAGTCCTACACATTGTAGATTATCGTCCTCCTCACTACTGGGAATAGGGACTTCAGTTCCTGTGGGTGTGGGGAGGCTATTGATACCTTCGGTGTCTGGTTCTCCATCAGGTTGATCTGATGGCACACTTATGTGGGATGGTGGATGAGTCTCGTCGGGTGCTGTCTGTTCAACTCCTACGTGAGGTGATGGTACAGGTTCTTCACTCATTGGGATTACTTCATTCTGGTTCCCGGCTCTTTCCTGTGATCTAGATCGTTGATTGAGAAGTTCCTGAAACTGTGTGATGCCCCCCTGGGGTATCGGAAGGGATGTTTCATTGGATGGTATCATCCGACTTTCATAGGCACTAACATCTCTTACATTCTCAGGAGCTACTCGATATAACTTACCGGACATTGTTACCCACAGTGTGTGTGGACCCTCCTGTGATACTACCCTCATTGGACCTACCCATTGCCCTGGCATTGGTGTGGATTTCCATGTCATTACCCATTCCCCAGTCTCATACATCTTGCGGGCTGGTCGAGACCTACGAAGCATTGCACGCCTCACTGCAGCTTCGTTGTCGGCATGCCAAAAGGCACGTCGGGCAACTTCTCGCAGCTCCAATTGTCGACGAAAAGCCAAACCCTGTGCTGTCTCTGAATCAGCTAGACAGTGTGCTGATATGTTATCGTCAGACATGATGGAACCAGGAAGGCGGGTATGCTTACCAAATGCCAATACTTCAGGTGCGAATCCTCTACGAAGTGAACTGGCATTTTTGGCTTGCATGATGAACCACAATGCTTGCTGAAGGTCAGTGTATGAATTTATGGGAGCTTCCAAATCATACTTACTAAGCATATTTTCCAAGATGGCTCCATGTCGCTCTGATCTACCATTTTGCCAGTGGCCATCAGGGACCACTGTTGTACACTTAATGTTATGCTTTTGAAGGAATTCCATGAACTCTTCACTGTTCAGTTCCGTGGCTGAATCAACAATCATTTCGTTTGGAGCACCGGCCCACTGCAACCATGTTGTCGTGACATTTTGTATGGCTTGTGATGCTTGTCGGCTAGGGGCTACACATGCTACGTGGTAGCTGGTTCCATGGTCAATTATGTGCATTATGTGAAAGGAGTTTCCAGCTTTATCGGTCCACTTAAGACAGTCAATGGCAATTTTGTCGTTGAAGTCTAATGGGTCACGAATTGTGGCTGGTCGACTGCACTTTGGGCGGCTTGTCATTTCACAAAAGGAGCACCGCATATCCGGCACTGCTTGCACGCACTCACTACGAAACCCCTGCTGACGAAGGAGATGCATGAGCCTTTCTGCAGTGGGATGTCCTAGATTACGGTGAATTTTCAGGATCATGTTGCGGTCTTCCGAAGGAAGAGCAAGGAACTTGGCTCCATGTTTCACACTTCCCTCATCAGTTTGGCTGGGCGACGGTGTTTCCAACACTGTCGAATCTGGCATATGGGATTGGGACTCACCTTGGATCGGTGCTTCCGTTGGGACCTGTTGACTTAAACTTACGGGATTGCGAGCAAATGCTGTCATATTGAGCCTACATGGATGATTTGACCTATTGATCTGTCGTTGACTCAAGTTATCCCATCTCTCCCAATGATCTTCAGTGTGGATAGTGCCCGTGCTACGGTGAATGAATGCACATCGTCGGTATGGAACTTCTCCCGGTACTACACTTTGATTCGGTCCTAATGCACGATCGGTTCCCCTACAGATGACAAGGAATTGAATCTCTTTATCATCCCAAATGGTCTGAAGAGATCTGATGATTTCGGGGTCATTGATGATCTTCTTACCCACCCGGGGGGCCATAGCATTGACATCCTGAAAGATCTTTTCCCAAATTTCCTTTTGTGTAAGGACTGTTTGTTTGCTACTCAACTTCAATCTTTTGGAACAAGGGGCATCAGGTGGAACACTAATTGAAGGCTGCTTCAGCGTTGCTCGGCTAGACATCGTCATGCGTGGACGCTTGATCAATCTTCCACTGGACTGATCCGGCTCCACTGCATTGATCAATGCATTGGTCAGACATGCATAGTATGGTGTATTACGAAAACAACGTCGCCTACACAACAGCTGCGCTACCTGACGTGCAAACTTTCTGGGATAGCTCTCTGAATATTGGGTTCTTGTTATGTTCTGACCCTGGTGATGTATGCTACCCTCGAGCTGCTGATGTTGATGGTTACCTGAACACTTACGACCATGAAAATGCTCAAACAACTTTGGAGAGGTGGTGATTACAACCATACCCTTTTTAATCAATTGATCTGTTTGGGGGTCACGAAGGTCTCCTACCTCACACATGTCAAACTCAGCACTACGTGTTTGAGAGAGGATTTCGGACATGTATGGCAATTTGAGCATTAGTGATCTTTGGGGTTGTTCCCAATGCATGTGTCGACCCTTTACCTTCTGATATCGAAACAGAACGATGCCAAGAGCTACTTGCTCCAGTTGATGAGATCTCTGTGACAGCAAGTCTTCCCAAGCACTTTGGGATCGATGTCCATTGAATTGACTCCAGGCACTCCAGGGTCGACAAACAGGACTAAACCAAACATGCTCAGGTTCCTTACTTACCAGTTGGGTAAATAGATGTCTACGACCCTCAGTGCTCTGCAGGTCTTCAGGGAGACCGAATCGCATTGCCAACCCTTGTTGTTTCTGACATTGATGGTCTTATCGCCACAGAAAACCTCAAAAAGGTCATATGAATTTCCAAAGGACGTTTTGGAGGACTTCTTCAAGTTCACTGGTGTATTTCTGGATGAGATAATTCATTCGACTTCTTTCCCTATTGAGGAGACATCCAGATGGTGATGTTTCAACACCGAACACTTGATTTGATTCATCCTGATCAAAATCACCTGCCAGATCATTACAAAGGTAGCACTGATCGCGAATCACTTCTGGGGAGTCAGGTGTGCCACAACTTGCTGCAACATCGTCTCGAGGTTCAGCATTCGAGTTTGCAGTGCTGCCACGTCCGCTTCGATCTCCGTGTGGGCTGGGATGTCCATTGTCTCCATGTGCTCGGCTTCGGACCACGAATCGTGTTCCTCCAGTTCCTGCACCACATCCGGCGGGATTCCCCTGGGGGACATAGGTCGGCCCTTGGCCTTCGGCATGATCTTGGGCTTCAACTTGTTCTTGGGATTGATCGGATAGCCTTGATTCAGGCTTGAGCTGCTCCCGGCTTGATCTGTCAGTGGGATTGCTTCTCCAGCCTTCTCGGCTGCCTGAACCATCTTCTCCACGTAGGCCATGAACTTGCGATGTTCCATTTTGCGGGAACTGCTGTAGTGGGATGTCATCCACAGCACCCAGGATTGATGACATAGCCACACCTGAGCATAAGTTTTGCCTCTGTGTGTGTCCCAGAATTGAATCTTCTCCTGAGACAGTTCCTCCAAAGTCATTGGAGGGAGATCCGGAAGATCTGATTGGTCTGGCACATGGAGCTTCTTCAGTCGGTTGGTGAGGGTGGACATGATCACGATGGGACGTTTGGCGGTCACTCGATAACACACAGTTCTCTACCCTTGAAGCTGAAATGATTGGAAGATTTGACTTCACTGTTGGACCATTGTGGGAACAGGAAACATGTGAAGCATCGATATTCTCACTTGTATGGCATTCATCACTATGGTGGTATGTCATGATTGGATTCTTGAGTTCAATGGTGGATGCACGTGCGACCCTATTGAGATCCATTAAAAACAAACCACGGCTAGTGAGTTCCAGCGGTACAGCTTCTTTTAACATCGGACTGCGAACTTCCTGTCGGTTTGCATCGACCGTGCACTTCAAAGCACGGATCAGCGAGTTGGATATGAGGAAGGGAGTGGCTCCGGGCACTATGGCAATCTGAAGTAGCAGTTTACCCAAGGGAACAATTAATGATTGCTTGGCGTCCAAGGTTCCTTGATTACCAAAACGAAAGGTAATGCTACATGTTGATCTCTTGAGTTGTCCTCGGATGTCATGATCAAAACCTGCTATCAGATCAGCGACATGCTGACTGCCAATGACTGTTTTTGTGGCCCCTGAGTCTAACACTCCACATGACCCCTTTGAACATGTGCTGGTGGCAAGGATCACATCCAATGATGATCCTGACACAGACAAAGCTTCGGAAAACACATTCGGTGATCTTCCATTGGAAGGTGGATACGCTCTCACATCTTCATTCCTGGGAGGGCTCACGTTGGTATGGATGGGTGATGGATATTTCCTTTTATGCACAATATCCCTACCCTGACTATGGTTATGATGATTATTCCCCTGATCATCAACCGTTACCCAATTCATCAAACACAACACTGACTGCGGTTGGGGTTCTTCATCTAAGCTTGATAGCTGCACAGCATCAAGGTTCAGAAACTCCAGTGGCAACGAATCCACATGATGGATGTCTGCTGGACGAACACTATCCCGATGGCCTGATGAGGATGGTCCTTCACTAAATGCAGTAGTGGTATTAGCAGAGGCGGACGAAGGTGGACCTGAGCTCTGGTTCATGGGGCATTCGGCCTTCCAGTGGCCGGTCTGGCCGCATCTTCTGCATGTTGAGTTCATGATTCTATATTGGAGGCTCTTCTTGCCCCCCTTTCCAGAAAAACGAAGCCCCTTTCCTTTTCCAGACTGAAATCCACGTCCCTTGCCCTTGCTCTTGTTGCCACCCGTAGGCGGCCAAAATCCTCTGTGACGTGCTTTTTCAGCTAACTTCCTCCTCGCATCCAAGTACGTGTTGTAGCACGATGCAAGTTCCGTGTCTGACTGCAGGACGTCGCCTGCTGCGGACTCGAAGTCAGCGATGTAGATAGCATCTTCATCACCCTCAGCAATGAGGGTCTCTAACACATCACCTTCGGACATTGTGTCCTCCACTGCATTGTAGACTGATTCTGAAGACTCAGCCATCAAACCATCATCCTTTGCGATCATTGCTGTCTCGGGATCGTACACCTTGGTCTTGCCTCGTCGTTGGCTGGTGGCGTCATGGAAGAAGCCTGCACCAAGCATTCTGATTGCTTGACTGACCTTAGGCATTGTCAGTGCTGAATCTCCAGAAAGGTTGCTTTCCACGACCTCCCGTTTTTTGTCTTCAGCTGCTAACCCCGATCCACGAAGCACTATGTACGACTGCAACTCTTCCAACTTGATTTGCTTCGCAATCAATTCAGTCCATAGGATGTCAGCTCTCGCCAAGTAACTGTCATTACTCTCATCCTGTTTCTGAATACAATGGAAAAGTGCTCGCTCAGCACAAAGGTACTTCTTCTCCAACGGGATTTGACCCCAATGGCCACCCAAGATCTCAATCAGTTTGGCTACTGATTTCAGATCGTTGGCCGCCAATTGGTCTTTCTGCAGCTGTAGCTTCTGAAAAGCACTTCCAGAACATCCCAGGATTAACCTGGTGATGAGTTCAGAAATCTTCTCTTTGGGCCATGCCGAGGCCAAAAGTTCTACCTTCTGAACATAGGTGCGTAGATCGTCACGTGAAGGATCAAAAGACGGGACAAGGATAGCCAGTTGCGTTGGGACCATGTTCTGGCCACCTCCGGTTGCACTGGCACCTGAACTTGTCGTCTCCATCTCTCTTCAGTTGTTGTCACCACTGTTTGATTCTGATGATTGACCCCGTGATCCACTGTCAAAACTGTCACAGGCTGTGATTGATACGTTCCCCTGGAGCACTGCGAAAAAGGCAGTGGCTCCGCTACCAATGTAAATTGGATATCACCAGCACCAGAAAAAGGTCTTGCACCACTGTTCCCAAAACACTCCAACGGCCGCTACAGTTTTCCCCTAACGTGAGCGATCCAGCGAGTGAGTCCAAGCAGTGATACACGGCACTGCAGCAGAAGAACGACCGGGCCTTCCAAGGCCTGCAAACGATGTTAGCACGGCCTCGTGCTCCAAGAGATCCCTGATCTCACACCGTATGGCTAAGGCCAAGAGAAAGTACCACGACCCTCCCACCACGCACCACCTTGGTGCCTCTCGAGCCTTTGTGCAAAGGACATCAACCAACACACTGGCTTTGGCAAACCTGACTGAAGAGAAATGGATTTATCTAAAGGTGGATCGAGTTGATGAATGGTCAACCACACTATGCAAATCACACTTTCTATATATAGCGTTTATGTATATCGTGATTGCGTTTTCTACTTACATCGCTTGAAACATGCGCATTTACTGTATAAATATAATATGCCAATAGGCAGTACTGTGAAACGGCCTGTTTGTATACATTGCACACCTTTTTGTAGACGTCGCACGATCTTTACCATCATCTTCATCCCGAACACAAAGATCTTGTCATACGAAAGACCTGGTGACTTTACCCTTGCAGGGGTTCGTCATTGACATGCCTGAAAACAAACATGGACCCCCCAAAAAATTCGTGCACGGAGGTTTGGTACTTAAACATGTCCCAGGAAGTTGGTTAGGATCAGTGGGTTTTGACCCCCCCCACCCATTTACCAACCATTGATCCTAACTTCCAACGGGACATCCAAGTAGATGATTGTTCTTGTTTTCGGAAGGATAAAGTGCAACATGTGTGTGGATAAGATCATGACCCCCGCTTTTCTACTGCTGAAAGAGCATAATTATTTTAAACAACATCAGAAAGACGTGAGAAGCTATGGTGGAGCGAATGCAAATCAGCGGCTGTGGCAAACGCAACCTCCATTCAAAGCACCTTACAGTATACCACATATACCAGGTAATGATACCCCAAGATCCAAGTACAGCTCTGAAGGAGACAATAACACCTGAAAATTTCTCTTCAAGGAGATCGCAAAAACAAATAGAAATCATCAATGTTCAGTTTCCATGTTGAATCATAGGGTTGTACTGCGAATGATCTCAATTTGATGTTTCACAACAAATCGTGTTTTTCGAAGCACCGACTGGCCTATGTTGCACTGGAAGGGGCTTATGTTGCGCGGGCACCGCACGTGCGAAGGGCTCTCCCGGGAAAGGTTTCGATTTCCGAAGCTTGTTTTGCAGTTCAAGCCACACAAAGCGGTCAAAAATGTCGACGTAATCCATTCAGAACGAGGGAATCCTTAAAAAATGCCATGTTCAAGCACAAAGGGAAGAAAAAAAACAGGGACTGAAATATGATCAAATTTTGCCGAAAAATCTTCACCTAAAAAGTCTTCTTCTAAGGAACCTTCCTGTTTCTGTTTTCCCTCAGGATTCAACCGTGGCAACCACACAGGTGTATGTCAGGGGGTCCCCCAGATTTGCATCCAGCCTTCCTGTAACTACAGTTTTTTCTCTCCCCACCAAAAAAAAACTAGGAACACCCTAAACAACCAGGTTTTTGTTGATGCTTGGAAATCAATTGGACGAAAAAAACCAAATCTTTACATGGAAAATGGCTTGTGAAATCACCATTTCCATCCACTTCAAACGGGTTGTTTTGAGGTTCCAGGAAAACATGAAAGGCAGTTTGCTCCCCGAAGTGGTGACTCGACTCGCTTTACATGAAAAAAAAACTTGTGGCTCCCAATTTTTGTCGGAAATTTGGGCATATCAAAAAAAAACGTCTAATAACCTTTGGTCAAGAAGCTTTTGCATGATTGTAGCCGAGATGTATCTGGGTGCTTTCAAATATTTTTTCATGTTCACCGTTGTTTGGGGAAGATTTCCAATTTGACTTTCGCATATTTTTCAAATGGGTTGTTGAAAAACCACCAACCAGATGTGTACGCTACTTGAGATTCTGGCGTTCCGATGCCGCGCCATGGAGACCTTCATAATCAGGAGCCTGGAATCTTTGGTTTCCAATCACCCTAAACTATTATTTGATCTATTTGAGCAAAAAAAATGCTTGTTTTGGGTATATAAGGGATGAAAATACTACCCAGTTATATATAGGGATTATTTCATAAACCATGAAATTTTTGGATCCCTACTAAACAACCAGGATAATGGAAAGTAAGGCCGGTTTTTTTTGCGTGGCTCATTTGATTTTGAAGGGTTTCCTAGTGTCTCAATGGCCTTCCAATACCATGCAAACAATCTGATTCCAATAGATTCCAAACTTTATAATCAGGAGCCACTTTTTACTACTGCTGATAGACAAAATCCTGCACCACCAAGGATGATGATTATCCCATTATTCATGGGGTTTTAAGCATCCCAGGTGGTTAGCCGGATTGCTTCCATCAACAGTAGGAGCAGATTGTTTGAGTGGTTTTTTTTTCAAATCCTGAAGCTGAAAAGTTAGATGGAAAATGAAGTTTTTTGTGAGAAAAAACCAATGAAGTGGAAGTATTCCGGATCCTAAATGGCAATAAATGACGCCTCCATTTTTGTTGTTATGAACGAACAAATTCTCCTGGAATGTCGCCCTGGAAGTTAGGATTAATGGTTTGTAAGCGGGCAAATGACACTATTCCGGCAGCAATGGTCGCCATGAGGCGCCCCGTAAAGGTTTACGTGGCTTCGCCTGTTTTGGGAAGCCACTCAGAAGTTTCAAAAAGTTTCAATGGATCCTATTTCCCTTACGTTTTTTTGCACCAAAACGTACAAACAGCCGGTGTGTCGTAGTGTTTTCTTGCCAAAGAACTAGGTTTCTTTTATTGAGTTTCAGGGTGAAACAAAGAGGTTCATCAGCAGCATCATCATCATCATCATCATCATCATCATCATCACGCCGCGTGGTGAGAGCTTTAAAGTTCCACACTGAACTGGAGACTTTCGCTTTGCCAATAGGGTACGTTTTTCGAGCCTCAAAGGGTGAGATTGCAGTCTAAATCAATGTGAATCGCCTGCTTGTAAGATGCATATTCTAGTTTTAATTTCTTATTCACCATTATGTTTTATATATGTTCATATATGTTCATTGTTTTTCAAGATATTTAAAACCATCATAAAGTTTTGCGGGATGTTTTATGTAATTGCACTAATTTTCTCCTTAGTTCTGCAGCTTTTTTTAAACGCCCCAGTTTTGCCCTAAACCAAAAGCTTCGGCCCCACTTACCCTTGAGGGAACGATCGTCCATATCATCCCCCCCGGATTTCGGAAAGGAAGCTCATCGACTCGAAAAATTGCTTGGAAAAGGGGATGATATGTTAGTTTCAGGGAGTTATACCCATCTATTTTTGGCCATCTAGGGGTCATTTTTGGCTATTTCAACCCTTCTTGCATTGTTTCTGGTTCAGGGGGTATGTCGGGTGGTAGGGGCCCAGGAGATACATTCAGAAGCTACTTGCTGCTTCTCTGGATTTAACAATCGGATCCGTGTCTTTGCAATTCATCAAGACTACCATAGTGTCACCGAAATCTCTCCAAAAACATCACGAATGATTTCTGGAAAACACTCAAGTTGCCATTTTTGGGCAAAAAGAACACAGGTAGCTCACGAACTGATTCAACCAATGGCTAACCTCTAAACTTTGGGGGAGTACATGTTTAAGTAAGAAAAATGTCAAGGAAAAACTTGTATTTCATGGTCCGACATGGCTTAGTAAGTTAATAAAATATGGATCATTCGCAGACCTTGTGTGCGATTTCTCCCCTTTGGGAAGCCATGCCCTTTTTGGATGGCCATCTCCAAGCAATCCATTCATGTTGACCAACCTGAGCAAATGGAGGAAAAAAATCTAGATAAACCAGGTGACCCGATTCAAAATTCGGGACCATTTTATTCCCTAGTTTCGATTGGATTTTTTTTGCAACATACCCCTGGAACATACCGTTGAACACCAACAGTTTTTTTTGTAGGGATTCCGTTCACTCGGGGGTGAAAGGGGGATTCATGGGGCATGCGTATCTTGGGGTAATTATCTGATGGGGTTCTCTTGGGTAGTTAGATTTCGGGTCAAGTTTGAAAACAAAAAAAAGTAACTTTTTTCGCAGAATTGCCAGGAAGAAATGATGCTACTATACTTGCCGCATCAAAATGAAGTTGATTATTTATTAGATTTATTAACCACTACTGTTGATGGTTCAGAAATCCTGCCTGGAATGTATAAAATCCTGAAAATAAAGGGAGTTTTTGTCAACAGGTTTTCTGGCCGGATTTCTGAACCATCAGTCCAGTATGATTAGGAATCTCTATTCAACCAATACACCCATAGAACCTGAAAATGATGGGTTGGGTTCAGATGATTTTCCTTTTCCAGGGGGGCCGTATTTTCAGGTTCCAGCCGTTAATCTTCCAGGGTGTAAGAACGGGATCCTTATGGTGCTGTCACAATCCCCTCTAGAACTGGGTAGTAGCCTTCATCCCTGACAAAAAAACAGCAAATAACCAAGGACTAAGGTCACTAAGCAACAAATGCAAGGTTAATCTTCAGAGGGGTATAGTGGACTTGAATGGGAACCTTTTTTTCCTCCCAGCTCCGTTTGGCCAACTGAGCTCGGTATGGCCTCCGCAGGGTTCGGACCCAAAAATGGGTCGCCAACAAGAAAACACCACGGTTGACGATATGGAAGGACTGTAATGAGTTGTGGTAAGTATTGACAAACGGAGGAAAATTCAATGGAAAGCTTGGAACACAAGTGGAGGCTGAGAAAACCTTGTGATGTGAGTAGTGATCACTTCAATTTGGCGGGATTGAATTTGTTTTGAGTTTCTCTACCTCTCATTATTTAGATATTATTTAGGATTTCTCTATCGGTCACTGCTAGGACATGCTAGGACCCCATCAACCAAGCAGAAGTTACATACTACTGTTGATTGGCTGAAACCCAACGTGAAAACCTGTTGAGGTTAATAGTTAAAAAAATTATTTACAAGGTTTCAGAAACATCCAAACGGTGGGTTGGGAATGGGATTTCAGCCATCAACAGTAGTTTCAAAGTTTTCGGCTTCCCACTGGAATCTGGATGGTGGATAAACTCATGACCCTAGGGGTATTGAAGGCGGGGTGACCCATTCCCCCCAAAAAAAAAACGACTTTTGGATGGGAAAAAATTGATTTTTCAGATTTTCCATTGCCTTCCAGTTGTTTTTCCTCAACAGCTTTGGCTATGCGGTCTTGGCCAATATAGGTTCCGGGGCGGTGCCGGGGCGGCTTCCGAACCACGGGTTCCGGGAAGGTTCTGGGGCAGTGTTCTGTAAGAGGGTTCCGGGGCAGTTCCGGGTCATTGTTTGCGGAACAGGTTTTGGGGCAGGTTCCCAAGGAGGTTCGGGGAAGTTCCGATCAGGGAGGTTTCCAAGGAGGTTCTGGGTGGGTTCCGGGGAGTTCCAGGCAGGGTTCTAGACGGGACGTTCCAGAACGTTTTGAAAACGATCTGGTTGCGGACGGGGGGACAGGGTTCCGGGACGGTTCCCTTGGTGAACCAGTAGCAGTAGCACTAGTACCAGCACTAGTACCAGCACTAGTACTAGTATGAATAGTGGTAGTGACAGATGATAGGTGCAATGCTGTGCGTACGTAGCTTCGTGTTGGCCGTGTAGATTATGGAGAATGTTTTGCTCGCATTGTTCCCCAAACGCTGTTGGGGATAACACCTGGGTTTATTTTCTTCTTTGTTTTTTTTTGTTTGTTCATGATAATCTCCGAAATCGCGGGCTATTCCTCAACTTACCGGAAAAAAAACTCACTCCAGATGCCAGCAGTTGAGTGGTGCGGTAGCTTCTGGGATTTTCGTGGATCACTATGGATACCCAAAGATCTTGACCATCCAAAAGGGTGACTCCCAAAAAAAGATACCTAGTTTTGATGGGATAAAGTTTCCGTTGAAAAAAATCTAAGGTTGTTTCAACACATCTTTGGAACACACCGCTAAACCTTTACCAACAGGCTATAAAGGGATTCCTTTCATAGTTCTTTAGGGGGTTGGTTGGGGTGTGCTCTAAGGGTGTGTCGTAATTTCCTTGGAAAAAAATAGAACAAACCCTCAAACCCCCAGCCGCTGCTAGTTGACTGAAGGATAAGCCCCTTGAATCCCTGCAACCCGCCGTTTGAAGGGTTGCTGCTTGGCTGGCTTTTGAAAGCCTGGGTTGAAGTGGCAGCCTAGCTACTGCTACTACTCCTAGTACTACTACTACGTACAAGTGCCTACTACTACATGTATTACTAATAATCATCATCATAACAACAACAAGAAAAGTTTTTACGTTCTTTTGCTAACATTCTCTTTCTTCCCGAATTCAGGTAGGTGGTTGTTGTTTTGGATATCAACTTTTACCAGTTTTCCTAAAAAAACTCCAGCTGATTCGAACCCTGCAAGATGAAGATCTACTAACGCAGATGAGAGCTGATCATCGGGCCCTTTCGATGATCCCCATTTTTGCATCGAGAGATCTATTCAGATGCACGGATGGTCACATGGTTACATCTCCCTGGGAGTCCAAGACCAAACAAAGTGGCTGGTCTACATGGATGATCCATTTTTAAAGGATTCCCTACTAATACCAATGGGCAAAGTTTGGTCTTTGGACTTCCTGGGCATCTCCTTTCAAACCCAAAGTTTCGGAGCTACGCGTTTGGCTGGCCTGAAAAAAAGAGAAGCGTTTTTTAAACGCTTGGGGAGGGGGTTTGCCTGGGGTGAAAGGCAGGTGTTTTGGTTGACAATGATTCTCAAATAAAAAATCCAAAAAAAAAATGTATAGTAGTGGTTGACTTGATGACAAACGGACGCTGTGTATTCATTTTGGATGTGCCTTATAGATATTTGAAACTGTCCTGTTGGTCATGGCGAAAATCAAGAGAAATGGATGACACTTCACATTTGGTAGAAGTGTGGAAGATTTTTTTGATTGCAGCTGGACATGTCAGATGTAAAAGTTCCAGGGATTGTTCGGAGAATAGGCTTCCAGAGCGTTAAACTTCTGTTCTGGAAATCTGTTGTTCCAGGATTCCAGGCAAGAAAAGTTCGCCCGGAAGTCATTTTTTGTGGGCCTTCACCATCAGCCAGCACCATCGGCTGGCTGGCACTCCAACATAGATACCAATCATTTTTGGAAGGATGGTGAAAAGAGGTGCGTAAGTAGATACTTGGATGTCCCATGAAGTTAGGATCAAAGGTTAGGATCAGTGGGTTATAACTTTATAACCCCAAATTATAGCCTATTGATGAGTAGGATATCACCCATTTTGCACTAACGATCCGAACAAACCCAAGGGGTACATCCAAGTAGAACTTGATTGATGCGGCTCTCTCAGGCCATTGTAAGTGGTATTTTGGCTGGTCTGGCACTGGCCGGATTTAATCTTCAGGCGCAGCTGGGGTGATCAATTTTGTGTTTGGTTTTTGGAGGCCATTGAATTATCAGTGAAGCTGGAAAAAAAGGGGTGGTTGCTTCGTTTTACTTGGTGCTTCATGGTAGTAAGTATACTATTTATCGTCTTACAAATTGGGTTTTCATAACTTTTATAGCTATAATTCCCCCCTGTAAGTTGGTTGGGTTGGTTGGTTTTTCCCGAACATTACCCCGGGTGGGTGTTTTCGAAAACATCCCATCGACTCGTGTGTGGGATATCCATGGGAGTAGCTTGATGGTGTTTTTTTTAGTTGGAACCATCTTGTCTTGGGAATATAAATATCATAAATAAACCAATTTAAGGGACTAGATACAACTGGGTATCTATGGTATATAGTGAATATAACTACCATTTGAGGTATATAACTGGTTGTTTAGGGTATTTTGGGGGAGATGACAAAGGTATACCCAGTTTATGAGTTGTTTTAACCACTTTAACCGGTATTTCATGGAAAATTAAGGGACCCCGGTTTTTTTCGAACAGCTCATTTGGATATTTCAGGGTCACATCAAGGTTTTTGAAGTATGATTTGGAACGTGAGGGTGAGATATGATGTGAGATCACCCAACTTGCAGATGAAAATCCCCTCCCTGAAACGAACAGCAAGTTCGCACCTGAACATATGGCCGGGAAAACGCCCCAATTCGGGTAACGATCGTTTTCCAACTACATCCATTTTCAGGTGCGAAAATGTTGGTTTCAGACAGGATGGAAGAATGACCCAAACAGAAAAACAGGATTTAGGTGGCCATAAATTATGATGATCGAATTTCGAACTTTCGAATTTATTGAAATGTTAGCCAGGAAATTGGTACCCTCTAGGAAACTAACATATCCCACCAAACACGAAAAGGAAAATCATCGACTCGAATAAAGCCAAACAGTACCGGATATGTTAGTTCCCTGGAGGGTACCCTCAAATGACATCCTTTGTTTGTTTAAGGTGAATGTTTAACTTTTTTACCATGCTAAATGACCATCAAAATATCAAACCAAATCTAAGTTTGCTGTATTTTGGGGTATGAAGTTCACCTGCCCAGTGAACCGATCTTCGGGATTCATCCCGAGACTGGAGGCTGAGAAGCAAAATTGTAATATACTTGTTTAGCACATGGACTAACATGGATACCCTCCAGTAAACTCACATGGCAAGCTGGAAATTCACCTTTTTCCAATAGGAAATACATCTTCATTCATGGTGGATGTTCCAGGCAGCTATGTTAGTTGATCCCGGAGGGGTACCCAAAAAAATGGCCCCATTTTTGTGAAACGGAAGTAATACCCAACGCAATCATCACCAAGGCCCAGGATTTTTTTCTTTTGTAATTTCGCGGGGGAGGGGTAGATTTTTTTGGGTTAGACGAAAACTGCGATCAGAGATGAGCATTTTGGCCTTTGGAAGATGCCGTTTTTTTCGATAAAAAAACGGAAAAAATCCCACCCAGAATTTCGTTGGAAAAAAAATTGAAGTTTCAGAAGTCGACTGTTCCAAAAATGGGGCGGCGAAATGTCCAGAAACCGGATTCCTCATTGACTTCAAAAAACCGGGATCCAAACGAAAGACCTACCAAATCTAGCGGATCGGAAACCCCATATGGATCCTACGGCAAGTTTTGCAGAATTTTTTTGAAGGTCCACGATGTTCAAAAGGATGAGGTTTTGGCAGATTTGATCATGAGCCCCGGAAAAAGAGAGCCAATTTAATTAGATGAGCAGTGGTTTCAGAAAACACACCAACTTTTCAACATCGAATGATATTTTCACCCATTGCAATGGATACGTTTGCATGCATGACATACATGACATACATGAGTCACTCTTTTTTTTGGAATCGCATTCATCCTTTGGATTGACAGCGCATGCATGATGCCTGCCTTCCGCTCGTTCCTTCAATCAAGTCCAACCGAACCCCCCTCCGGTTGCTGCAGAGAGCAGTTTCCTCATCCCACCGGGCCCCGTCCCCGTTTTTTTTTGTTGAACAACGGGTGCCTGGTTTGAGTTGTTGGTTTCTTCATGTCTGTTTTCAGTCACTTTTCAGAGTTTACCATGTGATGTTTTTTGGCATGGCTTTAAAACACGTTAGGTTTTTCTGGAACCTCAAATTTTTTGGCGCAGCCTTCATCTTAATACCGCAATTTGGAGCGACCCAACTGCAAAGTCTTCCTTTTATTTGTTTGAGATCAGACCCGCCCCCTTCCCCCCAAAAAAAAGAGCAATAAAATCACACCAACGCCCCAAGATACACAAAATATATGTCCAAAAATGATGTCAAAAATTCACGTCTTTTTTTTTGTGAAGAGGTAGATCATCTGAAAAAAAAGTCCGACCGCCCGACATCCCAACGTGGATGTTGTGATTGCAGAGATGAAACTGATATTTTATTGCCTCACCTATGGGATCTTATGCAAAGGTTTCTGGGCGAAAATGCGCTTGGGAAATTGCCTGACATATCTGAAATGCTGGTATACTCTAGGGAAATGGAGGGTATTAGTATATGAATATGATATATCTCTACATGTGCAAGTTTCACCATTTTTATAGTAGGGGTTTATCATCATCTAAAAGGAACCAACACGTTTAAAATGGTGGTTGACTTCCCGGGCATATACAAATATATTATATTAATTATTCTATCCAAGAAATTTCCAACAGGACACATTGAATGGACCCCTAAACCTGAGTATCTAATAGCTCTAGCAAATTACTTAGGGGTCCGTTGGTAAGGTCCCATTCAATTTTTGATGGATTCTATGTCTGTAGAATATCATACTAGGTTCTATGTTAATATTCAGGGATGTGAGGTGGAGTTAGTTATAACCCTACTTATTCCAGAGTTTTTTCACCCCATTTTGTAACTGGTTGTTGGAGCCCACCGAGCTTCATTTTGAAAAAAAAACATCCAACTTCTGAAACCCAGGAATTTTCGTCCATTACAATAGATATGTCAAGGCAAAGGGAGCTTGAAACACATATTCCTGGGAACTGACCATATTCCTCATTTTAGCATTTGAGTGCTAAAGGCACTCAAAGGAAGATGCGAATCTCCTTGAAATGCGCTTGTGGGAAACTTTGTGGATTTCCAAAAAAATAATGTTGATGGTTCGAAACCCTCAAGGCCAACCACCGTTTTAGGATGTGATGTTAGCAACGCAAAAATGGTAGATAAACTACCAACCTCAACTGGTGATCCATCAACACTAGTGCATGAAGTTTGGGTTAGTCATAGGATGACTCCTGTCCGTGCGGATTTCTTCCTCCGTTTGTGGGGGCCCTGTTTTAGGCCAGCCAGGATGGACTTCCTCTGAGGGTCCATCTATTTTGGTTGCCTTAAAAAAATCTGACCTTACAATCAGTACTTGTTGATGCAATTTTGTAGGGAATCTATAAAGGGAATGGAGCAAGAACCAACCACTGAAGAAAGTTGTTGAGTATTTTTGAATTGAGATACTTTTCAGAAAAAAAGCCTGCAGTTCATTGGTTTCAGAAGTACATGCCCAACCCCGCGGGTTTTCGCCTGAAATCTCCTTTTTTGGGGCGTTAAAAGGCCTATTTTCAGGTTTCAGGGGTCCCCCCTTGATGTTCTTGATCCAAGGTGATCCAGTTGAAGACTGTGAGCTGTCTTTCCTACAAACTGAGAGGATCGGCAGGGATCGGGTAGGATTGGAGTTGTCGAGGAGTTTCGTCACGGAAGTTCCACGTGACAGCAGATGCTGATGAGTTCACACCACCTGCGGAGAAAAAAACAAAAAACAGCACACCGGTAGTGAAAACCATGAGCCATGAGGATTGTATCAAGCCATCCATCAAGCCATGAGGCGTTCCGATCGTGGGGCCGATGCGTAGGAGGCGGTTCTTGTGCCTACAAGATGACGACTGCAGACGAACCATCGCGGCATTGGATGGACATTGGATGTCTGGATGGTCATTTCTGGGTGGATGGCCGTTTGTGGTCATTTCAAATCGACATGTTGGCGTACAAGCCAGCAAGGCACGCATCATCTATCCTTGCAGATCACGTTGGAGCAGAAGGTGATCCAAGTGAGAATTTTGCCGAGAGAAAAAGTCTACAGCCCACATTTTCAAGTGAAGCCACTCAGAGAGCCCAATTGCGATACCACCATGACACAACGACACGATAATCCTAACAAACTCAACTTTTTTGAAAAGCCACCATTTATTGGTCACTAAAACATCAGGACAAGAGGCATGAAATTTCTAAAAGGTGGCGCAACTCCCAAAAGGTGGCTTAGTAGCTTAGTAAGGAGCTATGGTGGTAAACCAAGGCTAATGGAAGTGGCGATCGCCATCGATCCTTTCCAGGTGGTATAACTTGTTTGTTTTTGGCCGTGTACCTGGGGATTTTCGAACATTCCCATCATCCAATTGGGTTTTTTTTTGTCAGGAATTTTCCAATTTGCGATGTTCCATCAATATTTTCGAGTTTTCTATCAAGCCATTTACTAGGTGGTGGTTTCAAAAACATTTTGTATTTTCACCCCGAACCCGGGGGAAATGATCCAATTTGACGTTTGCATATTTTTTCAAATGGGTTGGTTCAACCACCAACTAGATGTGATATTACTTTGACCCTTTGTTTTGATCTTTTGGGTCCGTCAAAACTTAGAATTGAACAAGCACCTGCATGGGGCTAAGAAATGATGGGAATTTTACCTGTTTTTGTGGCGTTTTTCAGGAGGACATATTCGTCGCAAAATTTCGATCAAGTAAAGTAAACTCTGGAACGGCGCTGGAAGCACTTGGCTGGCGCTTGTTCTTTTTTCCTCCAGGGGGCCCCGGGCCTGACGATCTGAGTCTTCAGACCGCTGTCGACGACATGCGCACAGTCCAAAAAACTGACTGCACTTAAGCGCCGCAGCTGGAGGGATATGCACAAGTTTTTTGAACTGGCAAATCCTGCAANAACGCCATGCACATCAACCGCAAGGTCCAACCAAGTAGCCCCTAAGGGGTCATGATTTTGCAACTCAAAAGCAACATGCGACTTCAAGTTCAAAGCTGACAGCAAACATGCTTGACAAAACATGTGGGACATGGAAATGCAATCATCAACGTAACGACACGACGCAACCTGCTGATTCCAGTGCAAGGCAGTGGGGAAGCCATGGTTGGAACGTTTAAGCGGCTGGGATTTCCAAATAGTTTCCTCAGCGCACAGCAACAACGAAGTCTGACACTTACTAAGCAAGCCACCTATTGGCACACCTGTTTTTTGCTTGAACACAGCGTTTCCAACACAAACATATTTTTGATTCGTCGCAAAACCCCCTAGCAGTTGAAAACTGCTTTCGTCAGCCGGGCCACGGTGAGCCCCGAATATCATCCGATCGTTTGTACATAGACGTTAGTTATGGGCAACCATTGCAACCCGTATAACTGGCCTGACATAAATGGGCAACTGGGGTTATTCACGTCATAACTTGAATATCCTGATCCGGGTAGAACTGGATCAGGCGCCCCCACCTTGCACTGTGAGGCAATAGTACAAGTGATGTGTTTCCTAAAGAATTGAAGCGTTCCAGACTTTTGGAAAAAGGTCTCCCATTCCCAAATATAAGCTATGCTAGAATTTGGTTTGAGGGGTATGTTTTTGTTGATCCCCTTGGTATTGTCCAATATGTTCAACTTGTGAAAATCGAAGGAACTTTGGTTGAATGAGGCATTTCCCTCCAACAAGGGATGTCCTTTGCAAGTGGGTTGGAGTTCTTCATGCCGGGTCAGTTATGACCAAGCAATGCTTTGTTGAACCCAACAAGAAGAAACTTCAAGAAAGCTACACCCCCGAAATTTAGCATGGAACCTTAAAATAATGGTGTCCAAATGGACTTTCCGAATCCACGGACTTATTTTCAGGTTCCATGTTAAATTTCGGGGGTGTACATAAGCTACAATCGCTGCAGTGTAACGATCCACTTCCAAAAAAACTCATTTATTTCCTGTCAGGTAGAAGTGGCTTTCGAGCATACCAGCTCGACCCATAGAATGGTTCGTTAAGGAATGGAAATCCATAGCTGGGTGGTGGCAACTCAAATATTTTTTATGTTCATCCCTACCTGGGGGAATGATCCAATTTGACTAATATTTTTCAAAGGGGTTGAAACCACCAACCAGATAGCTATTTTAGAAAAATCCATTGCAGATTTTGATAAAAAGATGGACATCTAAGATGCTGGGAAACAAGTCATGAAGAAAATGCGACGAAATGCCTGGCCTTGCGTGTTTCGTGGATCAGAATCAACTTGCGGCCTGGTTGGTTGAAAACCTGCAGGACGCTGAGCCAAAGAGGATCCTTTCAACCAAATGACCTTGAGCACCTTGGCATTTCATACCCAAAACGACTGGAAAGGGTCGTTTCATACAAACGGAGGATGGGCTCCCTTCCGGACTTGGATATCTTGGAAGCCCGTAGGATCACCACCCCCCCGGTTTATAAGCAAGTTATTAATAAGCCATTTGGAAAGGGTCCCACAAAACCCTACGATCACTTACGATCACCACCCAGGTGTCCTGGGATGATCCATCCTCCAAGTTTTCGGGCCGAAAAGTCAGGTGAAACCCATGGGGAAAACATTCAGGTTTACATTTGCTCCAAAAATCGGTGTTTCTTTTGTGTTTTCACAATTCAACCCCAAAAAACCTGAAAAGAATCGTGTCCAAAAGGATTTGTCCTTTTTCCAGGGACTTTATTTTCAGGTTCCGTGTTTTTTTTGGGGGGAGTACCTCATTTATCTTGGTGAATCATCCATGTGAACACATTCAGTTTCCAAGCCACTTGGCATAAACAAATTGAGAAAAATACCGCAGTTGGAAAGTTGTTTTTGGAACATGCGTTTGTGCACAGAGGCATTCGTGAATTTTTTTCTGGTTGCATGTTCATCTTTTTCGGCTTGAATCTCTTTGGGAAACTTGTGGGGTGGGATAAAAAAGAAACTAGACCAGGCCGCAAAACGGTACTTTTCTGAGCATACCAAAGCCATATGACCAACGAAATGCCGTGAGTTGGCTGGTTTGTTTTTTTTTCAGGGGATGTCATTCTTCCGTCAAAGGAAGTATGACATGGCTGATATGAAAATCCCGGATCCTTTCCCAACGAGGATGTTTGCAGTGAGCCGAAAGATTGGAATTCCCTTTCCAAGTTTTAACCCCCCAAGACGTGGCAAGCATGACCTGTTGATGGAAGAAATCCCGAACCGTTTTACAAAGAATATCTAGGCAAATTGTAGCGACCTCAGCTGAGGTCACCCCAAAATGTGGTTTAGTAGCAGGATCCCCTATATAATTCAGGTTTAGGAATTTTAGTCAGATAATATGGTACTTCATCCTACTACTGAGTTACTTTAACAAGCTTTGCTTCGTCCCGGGCGGTTCAATTTGTTTTTCCATCATTATTCCACGCAACCTACAGTTTAGGCCCGCGGCCATGCACGAGTTCCCACATGCATCTCTAACTTATACCATTCCTCAAACTAGCATTTGTACCTGAAAAATGGTAGTTAGACGGCTAGGTTCCTTTTGGGATGGCCTAACTTCAGGGACAAACGACGAAACGTCAGTTTTGCAGGGGGGGTTATACGTGTTTTACAATCGATTAGGACAGCCCCACACTGGGTTTATCTATATACCGGGTATCCAGGTGCTTGTGGCTTGCAGATCTTCCAAGTCCTTGGGGTGAAAATGTTGCCCACCAATGTACCCTGGGAGAAGATACCGAAACAGACTTCCCCCCAAAAATTCCGAAGCCCAGAAACTCTTGGTGAAGGTTTTTGGGGGGTGAGATCTTCCAGGGATTCCCCCCCATCGGGGTGAGAGATCTTTCTCCATGATAACATATAGCCTTTAGGCAAGCCATTCCTGAATGGTTCGCGCATGCTGCGCCACAACCATATCTGACGGAGCGACCGGCCATTTCCACTGAAGCCATTTTAGCCTTGGGAGTCTCGGCATGGAAATTTCAGAAAGATGGGATCAAAGTGCCAGAGCTGTTCGGAAAGGATGAACGGATACTGCCTGGAAGTTTAACACAGCCCCCGAAAATGGCTCTTCCCAAAAGGAAAGGATCGTCTTCCAACCATCATTTTTCAGATGCTATGTTAAACTTCGGGGGTGTACATCTTTTGGAATGGTGACAGTACTGTAATTGATGATTAATGATAGAGAGAATGATAACAACAATACTAGTTGGTGATGATGATAATGATGGCGCTGGAAAGAGAGATCATAATGATGATAATGATATGGATGTTTCCGAAAATAGTGGTACCCCCAAATCATCCATTTTAATAGGGTTTTCCATTATAAACCGTCCATTTTGGGGTACCCCTATTTTTGGAAACACCCATATTGATAATCTCGATAATAACTACAACTATAACACTATTTCGAAAAATCCTAGTAGGGTTTGCCGTTCCTCGGAGCTGTCTTTCGGGGTTTAAACACATGCAGTTGTTTCCACAAGCTGATTCATTTCATTGATGTAGATAACCTTCCTCCCATAACCATGGAAGTGGAAAATGGGTCCCTCCAATATGAGTTTCCTTTCATTTAGGGTGATTTTCCACTTCCATGATTATGGGAGGAAGGGTAACTTTCTTTTTTTTGGTTCAAGGTGAATCTGCTCCTAAAATACACCCCGGAAGATTAAGATGGAACCTAAAAATCACCCAATTGAAAAAAGGAAAATCATCTGAACCAAACCATCATTTTCAGGTTCCATGTTATTTTCCATTTGATACACCCCCGAAATTGAACATAGCCCCTGAAAAATGATGCTTGGAAGACGATCCTTTCCCGTTTGGGGCCTGGCAACCTTTTCAGGGGCGAACTTGCTGTTTGGTGAAAATTCTCTCAAGATGGATCAGTTTTTTGGAAAACCGACCATTGGGCTTCTTGGATGGATCGCAGGCTATAGGATTGAATCAGATGTATGAATTATTTACCTACATTGGATGAAAAGGGAAAGGTAGGTAAATATTCCCATCCCATGGAGCGTCTGTGCATCATCATATAAGGCCTGAAGGCTATGGCGTTCCTGAAGCTTTCGAGATTCCTAAAGACTTTTTGTTCAAAATTGTTCGCCCCAAAGGAAACGATTGTCAGCACAAATTTAGCCATCGAAATGTATGACCAAAAATACACTCCGGTAAACGAATTTTTGGCGGCAATTTTGTACAATGGACCCGGATTGAAGATGCATTTCCTATAGGAAAATGGGTGGGTCATTCCATTGCTATGTTCGTTTGCCAGAAGGTTTAGATTATAAGGGCCTGTTTCAATGGTAGCCGAGGACTTGGCACGATGGTCTTTTTGCTGATCATTGTATGGTCCTTCAACGAAGAGCCGGTAGCTTACCCGCCGTGGATTTCGGATAGACGTTTTTCTCCAAGCTTGGGGGGGTGAAGTTCCTGGTTGACCGGACCTTGGGATGCGGCAGTACAACTGCCGCATCGTATTCCTAGTCCGGGTATGTGATTGGTTTTCCAAAACAACCTGCTGAAAAAGTTGGAGGCGACGTTTTGGACACTTTTTTTTTAAATGATTTAAAATAACCAAAGCTTGGATCTTGCGTTTTGTGTGTAAAAATGTGTTTGCTTCTTTTCATTCAGAAATCTCAATCAAAAGAGGGTCCAGCTTCTTTTTTGGGGCGTTTAGGCCTATTTTCAGGGTCAAGTGTAACCCTTGAAAAACATCACTGGCCGCCCGGTCACAGGTTGATGAGACAAAACATCGACACCACAATTCTCCTCACTTCTGGCGGAAGTCTCTTGGATGTAAGAAGAATTGAACCTTCCAATTGCTCACCAGGGACCACTGTCCCAGGTTTGTTCCCCCCAAAGGCGGCTAGTGAGAATATAGTGAGAATACAGTTTTGATGCTTTCCTTTCATCATACTGTTGATGGAAAAATCCTGCACCAGTTGAGGTTGGTACTTTATCCTATCATTTACAGGCTTATACATCCCAGGTGGTACAGGTTTCTTCCATCTTTTAAGCTGGTGTTTCTTTGGGGAATTCAAGTACATCATGGAAGTCTCTCTGATCAGTAGAAATCCACCAGCATATCTCTATATATGCATGTTGTACATACATACATACATACATACATACATACATACATACATACATACATACATACATACATACATACATACATACATACATACATACATACATACATACATACATACATACATACATACATACATACATACATACATACATACATACATACATACATACATACATACATACATACATACATACATACATACATACATACATACATACATACATACATACATACATACATACATACATACATACATACATACATACATACATACATACATACATACATACATACATACATACATACATACATACATACATACATACATACATACATACATACATACATACATACATACATACATACATACATACATACATACATACATACATACATACATACATACATACATACATACATACATACATACATACATACATACATACATACATACATACATACATACATACATACATACATACATACATACATACATACATACATACATACATACATACATACATACATACATACATACATACATACATACATACATACATACATACATACATACATACATACATACATACATACATACATACATACATACATACATACATACATACATACATACATACATACATACATACATACATACATACATACATACATATTTTCAACATTTGGAACCGTTGCGAACTCAGTTTAAATTTCTGCCTTCAATGGGTGAGTCAAGACCAAACAAACTCCGAAAAAAGTAAAGCCTCCGCGATTCGCAACCAAAAAAACAACCAAAACGACAAGTCGCAGAAAAAGCGAGTCGCGAAAAGCGATGCAACTGTGAACCGAGGTTTATTGCTTTCATGATCTTGATGATGTACCTGTCACTCTGCCTTTTACGATGGGAGGGTTTCAGCTGTAGGGAGTGATCTGATCTTGGAGAACAGATCGGCCCGGTTTCAATCGGATGAGTCTTTGTTTCACTTTTTTGTTTCTCGGGGAAATTGGTGGTGAATCATGTGTTTTTTAAAAGCTGGGGGGCATTTTTCGGGGGTTGGGGTTTTTGGCGACGGTAATAGGGTTTTTTTGCTACGGTGGGTTGGTTAGGGGGTTTTTTGCGACGGTGCTACCTGGGGAGGGTTTTTTGCGACAGTTCCACGGGGGTTTTTTGCAACAGTCCCACGGGGGTTTTTTGCGACGGTGCCGGCTTGCCGGGGGTTTTTTGCATCAGTCCCACGGAGGTTTTTTGCATCAGTTTTCACGTCCAGACAAGGCAACTTTAAAACAACAAAAATTACAGCGGGAAAACTTCGGTTTTTCGGTATTTCCTCATATTCCTAGAAGAATAAAGAAGCTGGTGCTGGTGGCGGTGGTGTTGCT
>DF244041.1:0-31418 GCA_000507305.1 Breviolum minutum Mf 1.05b.01 | reverse complement strand
TATACACTATTATATATACATGTATATATATATATACAGTACATCCTCCCAACTGTTTTTTAGGTTGCTGTTTTTCAAGTTGGGACTGTCCGCGGTGATTTACCAAAAACTTCAGGGAGGTTTATGGGTCGTTGATGGGTCACTTACCGACCTACGTGTCTTGGAGGTATCAATTTCCCGGACTTTAAGTACACCACGGAGGAGATTTTGGCCCCTGGAGATATCATCGTAAAGGTGAATCTCGTGACGACCAACATGTGGGATGAGATGAACAAGGCGGCACCCTTTGCACCCTTGAAATTGAAGGGTTTGATATGCAAAATGATTGTAATAGAAGAGGATTCGCTCTTTTGTTTTCAAGAGTCATGTTTGTCATCTTTGTACTATATATTGATAGCATCTATTTATTACACACATATAATATTTGTATATATACAGTATATATTTAGATTATGTTTACATTGCCTGTGAAACTTCTAGGTTGTAAATTGTTATGTCTAGGCTTGGGTGGTTTATTCACCCGTATGATTGCATTTCCTCCATTTGTCGAGCTCAGGTGAGAAGGCGCTGAGTTTTCGGAGGTTAAAGGTTTCCAGCCCGGAAACTGATATGACAATAGAAAAAACCAACCATTTGAGTCGATGTACACCCTGGAAGATTAAAATGGAACCTGAAAAAGATGCTTTGGAAGATGATTTTCCTTTACAATTGGGTGATTTTTAGGTTCCATGTTAATCTTCCGGGGTGTATCTCCTATTGAAAATAGTGATTTTCCCAGCCATGGTAGTTTTTTTTTTGGGGGGGGAAGGGGTGTTGTTTTCCACCCGGCGCAGGCTGGTGCACAGGTGGCCCTTCTCACAGGTTCAACGCCTCCAAGAGCATGTGAAATCGAATTTCGTGAAAGAATCTCATGGCACGTCATGAGGGAAAAATGATGGTGGCATACTTTGGTGGTTGAAGAACGCATTTTATACATAGTTGTGGAAATATGTACCAACTTTTTAAAATCAATTTAAATTCCATTTCATGTATTTGTTTGCTAGTAAACCAGGTGCTAGTTTCAACGATGGTTTAATTTCACCCTGACTTTTGGGAAAGGCCTCCAATTTGGGGAAGGCCTCTTAATGCGGCGAAGGCGTCAACGATGAAACCATCCGGGGTTTAGATCGGAAATTGATTTTGCATTGAAAGGTACTGAGAGCGATAGATAGGTAGGTAGATAGAGAGAGAGAGAGAGAGAATGAGATAAAGACAGGTAGATGGATAAATAGGTGGATATAAAGGAAGATAGACGGATAGGTGGGTACATAGATATATAGATCGATAGATCTGCAGATAGATAGATAAAGGCTGTGGGGAATGCCATCGGTTGGAGTGGAGGGTAGCCAAACAACACTGTATTCTATTTTGTGTTGGCGGGTTGGGGGACACCATGGGGTTCAACATGGAATGTTCTAGATTCAAAGTGATTTTTTTGGGATGGTTAAGTGACCCTTTTAAGGAGTTGAGTGACCTCCAACTAGGGGATGAAAAGGTCACTTTGAATCACCTGGTAGATGATATGTATTCCGCATGAGTACTATATCAACACTTCGGAGATAATCGCTTGAAACAACAAAACTACACGGCAACGCCCCTCGAAAACGCACCCTTCACTGAGGAGTTGTTCAATGGCGTGACTTTCCTTACCCAGGTTCTCTCAGCTGGGGGGGGTTGGGTCTGGCAAACTAACATGGCAGTGGAAAACAAAACCAGCCAGCTACTCCCCCAAAAATCAAGATATCCCCTGAAAATTGATGGTTGGAAGATGAATTTGTTCCTAGGACAAGTCATTTTTTAGGGGACATGGTAATTTTCGGGGGGTGTACATGAGTTTATTTGGCAGTAGATAAGTTTCACCACCACCCCAGAAAATGACAACTGACTGACACGACTTTCTTTTCCAACTCAGAAGTGTTCGGGGAAGTGTCGTATCTTTAAACACCCCCTCGGGTTGATGGGGTTTAACAAATTGCCTGATGGGCATGAATGTTGGAGATGTTCGAATTTAACGTTTTTTTTCTGCATATAAAATCATTTACCCTCCTGGGAACTAAGATATCCCATCCAAAGGCAGTTGGGAAGATGAGTTTCCTTTTTCCCAAGGTGGGATATGTTAGTTCCCCAGAGGTTAGGTAGATTGTATACATTGATAAGCTAGCATACTGTTGATGGCAACATGCTATTTTTAGCATTTGATAGAGTCCATGCACACTTGCAACTGACATTTTGTGAGAGACTGGAATTTCTGGAAGATATTCTGCATGACCTGGGATGTCTATCCTGGGATAAACTAGGCATAAACTACCAACCTTCATTGGTGGAAACGGAAATCTTCCAACAGCAGTAGCTTCCCGTACCATACAAAAAAACGCATTTGCACATGTGCAACTGGTAGATTTTCTGACCAATGTTCGATTTTATGGAATCAGACATCAATGTTTGGCAACCAATGGTGAGGTGATCTTGGAAGAAAAAGCAACCAAAGAATTGCCCATGGTTTTCTTGGCATTTATAGGGGTTTAATAGCCGGCCTTATGAAGGGAAACCAAAGGTAAAATAAGCCCTGCTGAGAATGCCATGATGAAAGCCACTCAAAGCTTTGACCGTCATGCAGGTTTGATGACTTTTGTGGAGATTCCCTTTGATACGGAGACACAGACTTTCGTATCTCAAAGTGGTGGACATTTTGCAACAGCACCTGGGACTTTTTGTGAAGGATATGTTTCAGGATATACACATTTTTTGTTTGGTGGTCTTCAGAGATCCCAAATGCTCCAAACATCATGACGTAACACATCAGGTATGATATTTTTTGGTCAACATGAGATTCCATACCTTGGCCAGGTGGTGAATGTTGGTGATTAAACAAGATCAATCAACCATAAATGAAGCCTTTTCTACAAATCACCCTTAGACCCCAAAAACCCATGAAAAATGAAGGTTTAAAACCCCCAATATATGGGTTATAACACCCGAAAAATGAAGATAGTGAGTTCCCATGAGAGTATCACGGAGATTGCCCTGACAAACCCACCAGAACCATTGCCTAAAACATCGCAGACTTGCATTTCTCAACTCAATTTGTTTTTTGGGACTATGAATATTTTCATGGCTTAGTGACCACTGCTTTCCCTTAATAAGGCCGTATTAAACCTTTGTTTCTGGTGGGGCTACGCTAGAGGGGGCGTAGGTTGAATAGCCATGATGTTTGCTCCTTTGCTTTAGCTGTTTTTGTACTTATTTTGGGTTGGGTGGTCCTAGGTGAAGATGTGATTCCAACCACCAAAAAAAACTACACAGAATTCTTCCCTTTCTACACACAGCACAACAAATCGATCTAGACTCTACATTTTTTTCTTCAAGTGTTTATTCACCACCAACCTTCATCCTCAAAGGTCTCGGTGTGTTTTTGCTGAGGTCTCGGTGGTTCAAGCACATCCTGATAATCCAGATCAGATGGTTGTGACAGTGGGACTTTTCGTTGCCGGATCGGCGTTTCCTTCCTGGGCTGCTGCTCATTTGGCTCAAATGGTTCCTGGGTTGACGCCAAGTAGGTTTGGGGGTGACGGAGGCGGTCCAGGTACTTGGTCATAGCCACATCACACGACGAGTTAAGGAAGTGAAATTGTCTTGTTTCAGGGAAGACAGCAGTTGGTGAAATAGACTTTCATTTGGCCAGATATATAGAAGTTTCCGGTTTATTTGTTTTCAAAGGGGGAATTGAGAAGCCTAATTGTGGTTGGCTGTTGCATCAAGGTTAGTAGCTGATCCCATCTAAAAAAAAAACAGATCCTTGGTGTTTGGCTGAATTTCGTTTATCAACAGGTTCTCGCCAAGGTCTTTAGATGTTTTTCATGGTGGCTGAGAAAGCTATTATAAAAGGTGGCCAATTCCAGGGCATTATTGTATACCAACAGGCGATTTTTTTAGACTACCCAAACAGGGGTCATTGGGCTCCCATGCCTGAGACAGGGGTCCAGGGCTGACTTGTCTAAAATAGTGCTAAGTAGATTCGAATTTGTACTTTCTTCCAGTCTTTGAACCTCTGGATTTGGTTACAACTTACCTTTCAAATCATCAAATTTTTGGACTCCGGTGAAACTAACGCAGGTCTTGCAGGCAGGGCTGTTAGTTTCTGAAAAGGAGTATGTTCACGACAGAAGTCTTGAAGATGGGGCAAGCCCATAGGTTGGACGTATGGAATATGGTCACCCTACATGTCATACATGTGAGTTTATCTTTATGTACGCCTGAATGTACATGGAGGATTTGGGAAGCGGTCAGGGTTGTTCGAATGGAAAGTGAGGGTTTATGTTTCACGAAGGCAATCGAGAAAGATCCTGATGTCACGCTGATTTTAGGACAGAGGTACATCTTAGGGTATAGAAGAAGTGCATCATGTCTCCCAGTCTCCCACAAATATTTTCAGCAGACCACCAGTCAACAAAAATCTCTCTAAGGGTACTATCTCTCATTACCTTCGAGCAGAAAAAAACGGCCACCAAATCACGAAAGTCAGAAACCGGGTGGTGGTTTCAAATATGTTTTATGTTCATCCCTACCTCGGGAAATGATCCAATTGGACTTGCGCATATTTTTTTCAAAGGGGTTGGGAACCCACCAGTCAACAAAAAACGGACCATTTTTCGTTGTGAAAAACCCGAGGCGCAATCCGTGGCCAAGTTGCTTCATTTGACGGTCGAGTCTTTCGGAAACCTGGAGCCCCTCTGCGAGGTGTCTTGGCGAAGGTTGGGGTTTGGCGTTGGTTGGTTGGTTGGTTGGTTGGTTGGTTGGTTGGTTTGTGAAGTTGTTGGTTAGTGGCTGGGACTGTTAGATCTGTTAGCGGAGTTTTGGGGTTGTCAAGAAAAGATTGACAAAAGGAGTTGGTATTGAGATTGAGATAACCCTTCACCGGTATGTATATATGAATGCATTTACCGCAAATTTCTCATGTGCGATGATTAAGATGTTTAATTATTCACCATTCGTATCAACCCACTTGTTACTTGCTACATGACCATGGATTTAAAGCAGCTGTTTGCTGGAAATTCACTTCACATGATGAGCCTTTGGAACAGGAACGGATTGATTACGCAGTCAGTTTCAGCGACAGTATGAGCAGGATCTCTTCCCCCCCCGCAAAACCCCCCAAAAAAAACACACAAAACACCTATATACTGGATCCTGAACAAAAAAAAATCCATTTAAGAATCCGACAAAAACAACCCAACCCAAAACACCCAAAACACAACTCAATCATGCAAAAAGTCCCAACCAATCTCTCTCCCAACCAAAAACATACTGTACCTCAAAAATAAAACACAAACAAAAACATACATCGCACACCGACGGCACCGAGGCGGATCAAGCTTTCTATACAGTCTTATCCTTGAGGACTTGTCCCCAAGGTCGACCTTTATTACCAGGAGCTAATCCTTTGACCGCAGTTAGCCTTGAAAATGCCTCTCGGATGTTATCATCAAGAGATTTTCAGGTACCTAAGATGGAGGGACTGAGCCTTAAAAAAACTTATAAGGCTATTTTTGGGGGATGGGGATTCCTACATTTTTTCGTACTTGAAATGTTTGGTGATATTAATCTCTGACAGTTTTTTATTTTTGGGGGTTGATGAACCAAAAGAACATTTTTGGTAAATGAATATCCAAAGATCGGACAATGAAAATCATCGACTCAAAGGTAGCGGCCCTGGAGGGAGTCGTGAAGTTGCGCAGGATTTCAATGGGGAAAGTTCTAAATTTGCTCCTCAAGAAGTCCTTTCAGGTGGTGATTTTCCACCGACATTTTTGGAGCCGTGATTTTTCGATTTCCTCACTGAATGCATGTGGTTTTAAAAGGAAGGGAAAAACATGGAAGAAAATCACATGGCTTTCATTTGATGTTGTGAATTAGTGTACCCTATATGTTGCACAGATATATTGGGTGCTTGTGATTGATCATCATTTGGGTGTTTCCAAAAATAGGGGTACCCCAAAATGGATGGTTTATAATGGAAAACCATATAAAAATGGATGATTTGGGGGTACCACTATTTTCCGAAACATCCATTTTTGTTAAGTTTGCGAAAATCCCGTGTTTTGGGTTGTTTTTGTCGCATTTTGACACCCAAGGACCCCTGGTGTGTTTTACTTGACTTGCCTCCGACAGCTGAATCTTGGTCATAGACTGTTGATGGCTGAAATCCGGCGGTTGACAACCACCTGTTGGATGTATGAAACCCTATAAATAATGGGATATACTACCAACCTCAACTGGTTATCTGGATTTCTTCCAGAATGTTGAGATGTTTTTTTTTGTTGTTTTTTGCCCGGCTGCACTAGAGATGATTTGTTGGAAGTAGTACTGGGTAGTGATGAGCTTTTGCTCCATCACTAGCCAGAGAGAGAGCTTTGGCAGAGTTTTCTGCCAAAGTCCATTTCGGGCAACTCGGGATGAGTTGATGAAATCACCACCGACCCCAGCGGCAGTGGTGAAAAAGGTGGGGAATGATGAATTAAACCTTGATACGAAGGAGCGGCAAATGTCAAATGGAAAATGTGGGCATTTTTGGGAGAGTACCCTAAATTTGTACCACCAGGTACCTAGTACATAAGGGTTATATAGGGCCTTTGGGGGAAGGCCGCAAAGGTATGCTAAGGTAAAAACCAAATATCGGTAAATGCAAACATCATTATAATCAGTGCAGAAGCTGGAGATGATGAATGATACCCCAGAGTTATCAGCCCCTGAACAGTTATCTTCCCAAAAAGGCGAGTGGTCTTCCAACCATCTTTTTCAGGGGCAAACTTTTAAACTTCAGGGGTGTAGTCTGTTTCCAACGTGTTTCTTGATTTTGCCATAACCATTGACATACAATCGTTCAATCACAGAGAATTATCGACTTCGCAGCGTTTGCCACGTTGACGTGACTTTTCAGGAACCTATGCTGACATTTTGGTTCCGTCCAGTTACTAGGTGATACATTGGAAACATTTTGATGGGGTGTTTGACAAACATCAAGCATGTATATTTCAAAATTGCGGGTTCATGATTTTGAGACATCCACTGACTATATTAGATATATAGTTGCACTTGTTCAAACAACATAGAGATTTTGAGATGATAAAAAACTGTGAAAAAGCCCTCATTTTTTGCATTTTCAGAGCGGGGTGGTACAAGGAGCTGATATATGTAAGCATAGAATTTGAATTATATATGAATGCAAATGTATAATCATACCCTCTTGCGAACTAACAAATCCCATCCAAAGGCAGTGGGAAGATGAGTTTCCTTTCCCATTGGTGGGATATCTTAGTTCCCTTGAAGGTAACATATATCACATAACGCCATTTTATTCAAATGAACTAACCACGACCAACGACCACCCTCATGTTTGCTTGCTTGACGAAGCTTTTTTGAAGCAATGACCTTTGAACACCCCTATCAAAGTGCAAAGACTAGTGGCTACTTGAAACCAGCTTCAAAATCACCTGAGTCAGGATCAACAAAAATGCTATGAAGAAGATTGAAGAAGCATTTGCAAAAAAAAATAACTATGACCTTGACAAAATATCATTCCTTTCGTCAATGTGACATGTATCATTTGGATTTGTTTCAGGTGACTTTTTTTACTTTCTAATACGGTAAATCACAGTTTTTTCACCACCATTAGGGAAATATGTTTTATTGTTTGTTACAACCAGCGATTGAGTCGCAAATCAAAGATCACCTTTGGACCTACCGCAGCCGAGGTTGGAGATTTCAATTTTCCAAACTATCTCTTCCTTTTCTTGGCAGCCATTGGGTGTGCTGAGGTGCCTTTGGGAAAATTTTGGGATGCCTTTGGGTCAACAAACATTTGACAAGTTGGCACATGGAGGTGTTTTTCTATGGATTCAGTGTTGATTCATATATATATATATATTTTTTTTTTGTTTGGTTTGGTTGTTTTTTTGGGCCCGGGGGTTGTGTCAAGAGCAAAGGGGACAAGGAGTTTTGAAGTAAACCAGTATATGAGTATACAAATGTCTTTGTATATCAGTAGAGAGAGAACATACATGAGCTTAAGCATATGTAAGTTAGTAATGTTAACCAGATGCTTGAGATCTATCACAGAGACATATGATAGTTATATATATATATACTTATAATATATGATATCAGTCATAGGCTGATATCCTGCGCAACTATCAGAGTTAAGAAGTGGAACCAGCCTTTCGACATCTATTAATATCTACCAAACCCGTGAGCCCCCCAAGCCGCGAAAGTTCCACCCCCTCAGCGAAGGGAAGGTGGTCGCGTCAAGGGAATTTTTTTCCCCATGATTTCGTTATCAGTCTCATAGGGATGTATTTGCTTCCGGCATGTTGCGATACATATGTATGCATATGGAGTCACCCTGCAACACAAAGACACAATCATGAGATTGTTATGACAACATGTACACTGAATATATATATATATATATGTATTTACAGTAGTTCCATTTGTAAGTGTAATAAATTATACCTTGGTATTGATGTGTATATATATATATATGTAGGTGAACGGTACTGAGGTCACATGATGTTTCCATCCATTTCTAAGAGCTGCCAGGTGCAGGTCTTCAACACCATGGAAGGTCGACCATTGGTCCCTTACCAAGCTGTGGTACGTAGCAGTCAATGGCTAGCTGTCAAAACACGTTTTGAAGCAGCCTGGAAGGTACACAAGGTCCGGGGGGGAAGAAATTTCCTTTTCAAAAAAAAAACAAACAGGACATTCCAAGAAGTTGGGGTTGAAATTAATCAATTCTTTTGGTGATGAGGTACCCTGCAATTGGGAGTTGTTATTCTCTTGGATCCGAAAAAAAAAACCTTCAAGCAGTTTTCAGTGGTGAAAAGTGAAGGTGATAAGGAACTCCCTTACTGAACATGTTAGTATTCCTGGTGGTGACTGCTGGGGGTTGGGGGGTGAAGCCAAGTTGTGAAGTGGTGCAAAACCATCACAGCTGGTGAAGTTTGTGGGGTCCGCGTGGAGTAACACACACACAGATACAGCTCTGTTGAACTAGAAGGGTACTGATGCTTGAAATGTTTTGTTTGGTTAGTTTTTAGTGTTTATGTAGATGCAGAATAATACATACGACATATGTGTGATATTTGTGAGGTTTTTGATGAGTTGTTAATGTCTACAGTTTGATATGCTTGTAACACGTATGTAGCTGTATATTTGGCTGGCATGGAATGAGGGAATCAACTGTTCTGCAACTATCGTTGAGATTCTCTCATTCCCTATCAAAGTACCACTCAGATAAGGGTACGTTGAGTATCGTAGTCACATTCCACACCACCAAGAGGGGCTGCATGTACCACTTGCGGGAAGAAAACGGACGATCACTATTTGGGATGTATCTGTATTACGCCCTGCAGGTAAATAGTGGATAGTGGGATAAACTACCAAGCTCACCTGGTTAGCAGGCTTTATTCCATCAACACTATGTGAAACATAGAATGGCAGATGATCACATTGCACTCCAAAGGTCAGCAACAAACCCATATGAAGCAATATTAGGAACTGTGCCCTGCAGTTCTAGTAGGTGACTAATTATAGGCCTTGTGGTGGTGTTCAAATTTGTTTGTGTAATATCATTGTAACTTAGAAAAGCAACCCACTATAATTTTGCTGTGAAATTTTGATATCAAATGGCAAAGAAAATTGCAATGTTGGAGGTTTAAAACTGCACAAAACAGGAAACCTGGTCACTAAGCCTCCCTTTTTTGAAAACCTTGTCATGTCTTCCCTACATCGCAGATGGCGTACCGCAAGCTCAATGGAACGAAGCACGCCCCGACCATCTCAGAGGCACCTTTGCGAATCTTTCGCAGAAGAGTTTCCACGAGTTGGTTGTTGACCACCTTTGTTTAACCTTTTTGGTAAAACCTCCAAAACGAACGAATGACACCCACCAAGTTGTTCCATGATGTTTAAAATCATTAAATTTTGGATAAGGGGATATGTTCAGGTCCATTAGTTTTGTGTAGTTTTGTGTGTGTGTGTTGCAAAGGGAGTTCCCAGTTATCTAATCCTTTCGGCTGCGCTGCGTTGGGAGACATTTCCAATCTCCCCAGCTCGATTGGAGGGCTGTCTTACTTGGAGTGTTTTTTCAGGAAAAGTGCTGGTGATTTCGAACTTGATGAACATCAGGTTTTCCTATTTAGGCATATGTTTGCCACACATTGCAACTAAATTAGAAATTTCATTTACAGTACCAAGCTTGCACGTATATCATATTATATATAATAAATATGATGTACATACATGATTTGATACAGATTTATCGTCGATTTTATCAAAACAAAAAAACCCACAAGTGTGGGCACTTAGATGCTGCTTACATCTATGATGTTAGATGTTTTGGTTGGTGAAAAGTGTCTATTCTGAACACATTTGTCACCGCTACGATACGTGACCATTCCAAACCTCCGGGGATTATAGGATAAGTTGCTTAAGATTAAGTTAGATAAATAGGTTGAATATCGTTTTGAACCAAACAAAGCTCACCGTGCCAACTGGTCAAAACGGTTCTGCATTTTTTTTTTGTTGTTGTTGTTGTTGTTGTTGTTGTGGTTGTCGTGGACATCATGGGTTGTGGCAGGCGAAGACAACGCGTTTTGCCGAAGTGCCGGAGGAATTCCTTGACAATCCACCCTCGATCCCTCTAAAGTCCTTGATTACTGTGCCTCGGACACGCACGGGTTCCCACCAATGCCGAACCCCCAAAAAGTAGATTGCTACGAAGGGTGAAAAACATCAAGAGTTTTGTGCCAAAATCACCATTCTGGAGGGTGTGAAGTTGAAGTGTGAACAAACATGAAAATTTGAGAGTTTTGTCAAGTACAGTGCTGATTGAAACAACACTGAAACAAGAACTGGCATGTCATATTCTGCGTAGCATTTTTTAAAGATCCACGACAATTGATGGTAAGGATTGTGCAAACAAAAAGTTTAAGGCCTAAAATAAGGCCATACCAAAGAGTGCCTTTTGCACTGCACCCCAAATGTTTAACAGTTCGCTAGTTCGCCTCCGGCCTCCGAAATGTTACAGAGGAAAGGATCATTTTCCAACCATCACTTTTCAGGAGCTACCCTCCAGGGAATTAACATATCCCCCTGACAAGGCATATTTGAAGATGATTTTCCTTTTCCCCAGGTGGGATATGTTAATTTCCTGGAGGGTAATTATATGAACCTATTTTGATTTTCAGGGTTGTTGCAGATTTTAGGATGAAACAATATTCGCATGTTGGGCTTCATGGGAGTAGCACGGGTTCATATTGTTTCTTCATGTTCATGAATGCTACTAGTTGAGTAGATGAGTCAAGTCCCCCCCATGGTTATTTTTGTGGTGTTTGAAGGCAGCAATCATACATGTGCCCTATACTTTCTGAAATAACAATAGAATCACCATTTTGGATGATGAACATGTAAACCTATGAAATCGAACCATCCCAGACTACACAAGCCCATCATTGATTTATTTTCTCAGTTCAGGTTCGTGATAGAGGAGGCCCAGGTAACTTTCTTTTATCCCAGAGTAGCATGTTGAAAACAAATGAGCCGCACATCAAACAAGTCATGGTGGTTGGTAGATGTTGATAGATGGTAGCTGGCAATGGCCATCTACTTTCAGTTCGGTTCTAAACTTCCGCTCAAGCTGAAGGTGACAATAGTGTTGATGCAAGACATGCTGCACCACCTCGGATGTATAAATCCTGGTCAATGGAGAAAAAAAAACCTACCAACCTCAACCGGTTATATTCGCCGGGATTTCTGAACCATCAACAACAGTACCACGAACCCCACCTTACCACAGAACCATCAAAGGGAATCAAGGAATCAAGTTTCTCAGATCCAGCAGCTGACGTTTCAACCCCAAGGTGCACAATACCTTCATTGAGGTGGATGTTGATGAGTTGAATGGAGCTCCAGCCATTGCGCGTACCAAGAGCTTTTAAGTAAAGAAGCAGACCACGACTTATGACTTTTCGGAGTCGATGTAGGACGATTTCGAAGTTCATGGGAATGATGGGGAAGATATGAGGTGGTTGTTTAAAAGCCGGGTTTTTCTGAACACCTTTTGGTTTGAATATGTAGAAATTGCAGCTGTTTGCATAATATTTTTGTGTACGAAAAACAAATACATCGCAGTCAGTGGGTTGCCCACCATGTTTTTTTTTAAACGTCGCACCCCAAGTTGCAAACGATCACCAGCGGCGAAGCTTGTTGGAGATGAAACCCATCATCCCCTCGCGGTCTCTTCGCGATAGGCCTTGGGACGATTAAGATGGTAGGGCTGCGGCAGGGCTGACAGGATAAATCCGTGTGAAATGCCAAAGACATGATTGCATGGTCCAGCTTTGCATCGTTTTTGCATGTTTTTTCTTTCAAAAGAAAAAGCTCTTCCAGTGGAAAGGCTAGAGAATTCCACGGTATACCCAGGATAGTTTTTAGAAAAGGCAGATGTCGAAAAAAGAAGTTCTTGCTGGCCAATGTAACGGGTACTCTCCAGGGAACCAACATATCCCACCCGGGGAAGTTCGGAAAATCATCTCCCCAACGATCTTAAGAAGGCACATTTTAGTTTCCTGGAGGGTAGAATCTCAACTTACTATGTGGTGGTTTCAAAATATGTTTTTTTAATGTTCACCCCTAATTACTTGGGGGGGAAGATGAACCCAATTGAGCAGCGAAGAAAACCACTCGTGTAATAGAAGTAAGGCTGTTAATGTCAGATGGCTCCGCGAAAGCTAAAACGCTGGCCGCGAAAGATTCGCGAAAGAGTTTGTAACACTGACCTTTTGCGAAAGGATCGCGAAAGCCGAAAAACGCATATGACAAATGACAAATATTGGATTCATTTGTACGAAATGGGAGATGTGAGCAAAGTACACTGCTAGGATACTACTAGGATAAGATTGGATAAGGTTGATGTTGTAAAGGAGCGTTGTGGGTCCAGAAAGGTTGGTGCAAATAAAGATGTGGAATTGCCAAAACAAAATTCTCGTTCCCTCAAAGTCTGGTCCTCAAAAATATTCGTGGAAATCCGCGAAAGTTGCGCGAAAGCTGCGCGAAAGGCGCGCGAAAGCTGAGGTGCCCAATCAAAGGCCCTAGGCCCTTACCCAACGAAATAAATATAATTTTCCCTTTTATGTACTATGTGAAGTATCTATAGCTGTGTTTGGGTGCCGGAACTGGTTCATGAAGGTGAGCAAGGACAAACGACATTTNAGCTCAATTTGACTGTCAAGCGCATATATTTTCCAAATGGGTTGGGTTGGTTCAACCACCACACTTGTGAAGTGTTTTCCTGTGCGGGTTGCAGCTGCATAGGTTGAAGTCGTTTTGGCCATGGCATTTTTGGAGAAGTCTAAGGGCCCCATGACTGGCTGGAACATCCACCCAGTCGATGTAAGTCGGATGTATTTGTATATTGAAAATGAGGATTTTTTCCCACCAGTGTCATGAATTGTTTTCAGGGATGTTTGTTTTTTTGCTGTTGGTTTCAAGTGTTGAAGTTCAGATTTTCGGTTTGCTTCAAAGATATCCATGTCCTGTCGATTTGATGCGGAGTTTCAACTGTGCCAACGGATCCAAAGATGCATCACGTTCACCACCTGACTATATCTCACTAGTGACCTCACCCTCAAGTGATGGATAAACAGTGATGACAAAAAAACACATATATATTATATATAGATAGTTTCTTACAGTCCGTATTTATAGTAGAACATTTCTTGATTTCCTATTTCAGTTTGATGTATGGTATAGTTTCGGCATTGTTTGTGCCAACTTCAAGATCTAGGCATTTCAGCGTTCGGGGCACGGTTTCCAACATGAGCAATTTTAGGAATTGGTTAAGGTTGGTTTATTTTTCCTTTTTTTGGATCTACCCCCCCACTTGGTAACAGTGGCATTTTTGACCGTTCATAAGGATTTTTTGCTGAACATGTGATAAAAAATCCTGGCTGGAGGTAACTTAACCTTTGACGGCGTCACCCTCAAAAAAAAGAGGTCACAAAGACTTGCCAAGTATATACTATAATAATCTATAATACACTTCACCTAGTCACTGAAGAAACCCCTCCTGAACGAGAAGATTCCAAGATGTGTTTCCTTTTGTTCGAAGCTTGAGGGCAGGCTGCTACCCCCCCAAGACAAAAAAGGTGGATGGAAGTTGAAGAGCAATGCAAGTTGCGGGGGTCAAGCTGCAAGTTGTAGGGAATGTCAGATATTTTTTTGTTCGTTTTACCCCGCATTTTTGGGGAGATGATCCAATTTGACTTGCACATGTTTTTACAACCAAGTGGAAACCAAGCATTCAATTTGACTTCTACCGTATAATTGTGTCATTTCCATATGTGAAGAAATTGAACATGCTCCCACCCAAGATACCCATGCAAACCATGCAATCTTTCAAATGTCAGTGAAACATATATTCACTGTTCATAAGGTTTCTTTCCATTAATTTCAACTACTGTAGGCTTTTGTGTTGTATGGCATGCCGGTCCAATGATTCCACATTTGCCATTTTTTGAGAAAGGTTTTTTGGGAAGAACTATTTATATACATCAGGATTTATTCGGCACCGTGAGAAAGCTGGTGGAACTTGTACAGCTGACGAGATTTTTTGGCTTGCCGGATTGGCTTGAAAGCCAAAAAACAACGACGCTGGTAGGATGCCGTAACTTGAGGTGGTGCGTTTTCTGCATGACTCCGTGCGGTTTTTTGCTCATGAAGATATCCATGAAGCTAGAAAAAATCAACAACTGGCAACAGAAAAAAGACACGCCATGGAATTGATAACTGTTCATAAAAATGCAGGAGCGTTTTTTTTTCTCCTTCGGAGTTTCGTTTCATTCAAAAGTAGGTAGATGATGAAAACCCACCTTTTAGGCCCTAAGAGCTGAAAATCACCTCTTTTGACGAATCACATCTTCTAGCTTGGACTGTGCAACTCATCAATTTCCAGAGTCATGTGTTGAAAGACCGGCCTCTATGGTCTTCTATATGGTGGGTTTCCCCAACAACCATGGGCTTTTCCTACTAAAAATGATCAGCACTTGGGGTGGAGATTGGGGGTACCAACATTTCAGGAAACACCCATGTCTATACAGTATGTGCAGAGATTTATTGATGAGCACTTTGAAACAGGCAACGTTTCATCTCTTAATGTCCCCACACACATATGTACAGTAGAGCGGATCATTCATTTGTATTTATTTCATTGACGATATGTATTTCTAGTGTTTATTTATGTGTTTACTAAGTTGTTTGTTTGTTTCTTATATATGTCCATTTGCATATACATTTGTGTCTTTATGTTATCATTAATATACTCATTTTTTTTTCGAGTTATCATTGACCATGACCATCCTATTGTCAATCAATCCATAATGTTCAAAATCACCAAAAAGGGGATGGCATTCAAGCTCTAGGTGGTTTGTTAGCTGGTTAGTTGTTTATGATCTCATGAGTCCCAAGGGCCCGGATAGTGGTCTTGCCAAGGCACAGAAAACGCCACGATTTTTTTTTCCACAAGAGGTTGGTTTGATTGACACCTGGAGATGATTTTTAGGAGTATTTATGAATTTACCAGGGATTCTGATTGCAGCGATTCTTCTAGAGCAAGGAGGATTTTTGTTTGAAATTATAAATGTTGTCCAATCTTATTGGAATCCATTAAGGGTGTATCCCTGTCCCACGAACTATCAAATATGATTTGTTCATGTTTTATTCAATGAAAGGTCTCTTATTTTGTTTGTTCCTCTATTAGACTACACACCCTGAAACAAACATAGCCCCTAGAAATAGGCCATAGGAAACTATATAGTATTCCAACCATCCATTTTTAGGTGCTATGTTTAGTTTCAGGGAGGTTATTTTTGCATACACTGTGCATGTGACATACTTTTCAAAAAGGGTCACCTCTACAGCATGATCGACGCGTTTTCAAGGCTTGATTTTTTTCCCCTAGCTTAGTGGGACAAGGAGATAGACCTAAGAAATCCATAATGTTGATGGGTCTCGGAATCCCAGTGGTCATGGAAGATTTTATCTGCACCAGTTCATATGTAGAAAAACCGATGTAGAAAACCCACTATTTACAGGGTTTTCAAAAATCCTAGGTGGTGTAGGATTCCTTCTATCAATCTTCACCACTCCTTTGATGTTCTGCCGGCCGATCAGTTTCACCAGTTGGACAGGGAAGCTTTCTTTTGATGGCCACACGAGTGCGTGCGTTGCGTTATGTTTTTTGTTTCAAAGAATGAATTAACTGAAGTTATCAATCTTGTTTTGGAAGTACGACAGATTTTTGTGTCTATGTATGCACTATTTTTGATATCGATTATGATTAATACAGTCACGTTTGATTATACATAGATATGATTACATATGGAAAGAATATAGCAATCTCAATGTAAGCTGCATTGATTAGGTTTTATGTATTCTAAGGGATTTCGTCCAATACAGTCTTCCATATCATGGTAAGTCAACCACTTTTTTGGTTGAGCCGGTTGTCTATCCGTGTTTTTTTTGCTCGTTTTTGATACACATCGGGACTGGGATAAGAGAAAAAAAACACAATTTCAACCTCAAGCACCTGCTGTATTTGATTGATATTGTAGCGCACTTTGCTACTTGGCATTGTAGGATCTACTTGGGTAAAAATGTTGTGGGGAGCTACAGTATTGTATCAAAAATTTTAAGGGTCTTTTCACCATTTTTTGGAAAAATCTGAATTTAAAGAACTTTAAGGCACATGTAAGCAAATAGATGGGAACTGTAGCATCTTCTCTTTGAGATAGTGTCAACATTGGCGGTGGTTTTTTGGCATTTGCTGTTTTCACCCCTATTTGCGGAAACTTCCTGTTTGTGCCTTTTTTTTAAGATGCCATCTTTTGGGTGCATCTTCATTTTGCTTCCAAGATGTCTAAAGGCATGCGGCGTGGCGGTCAATTTTCCGCTTTCCTGTTGGGCGGTCAGTGTTTATATAGAAAGCCTTTGGCGCAGGGCGGTGAGAGCCGCAACAGAAACAACGGGTCCGACAAAAAAGAATGTTTGGTGGAGGATGGACAGAAATCCAACAAAACTCATGGAAATCAAGGGGTGCCCCCCCCCCCCCAATGCCTCCTCTGCAAAAAACAAAGGATTATTACGGGATCATGGTGGTTCATAAACCGTTAATAAGGCATAATAAGGCTAATAAGGCCTCATTTCTTGGGGGGGTGGCATTTAGGGGAATGCCCTTTAATCCAAAAGAAGGGGAGATGTCTTGAGTTATGGGAGGATTCCGAAATATGTAGCCTTTGTAAGGGGAGTCATTTCACAATAGCAAAGCAATCGCCAGGGAGCCCATTCTATAGCCTTCCACTGTTTTTGGTTGGGCCATGTTAGTTTCAGGTAGGTTATCCACTCCCAAGTTTTGGTATTCAAATCAAATTATTCAAATTCATGGCGCAGTTCTGTTGTTGGCTTTACCAGTAGCCCTTTTGCTACTGTTCATGGACAGCATTTAGTAACTTAGTACTGCTTGGGAATCTATGAATTCGCAACTGATTGGATAAAATTCGGAGCCGCAGCTCCGACCGAGCTAGCCATCTACGTTCAATAGACTTTTCCGAAGGTTTCTTGTAACAGAGGGTGTTTTTTTTGCCCTACGAGGCATGGAATTATACCAAATAAGTAAATGAATGGATTACAGACATATATATATACATATATTTTACATGTATGATATACATATATGCGTATTTGTATGTATATTTGAATTGTATATATATGTTACATATATGTTATATATAATTACTAGTAATATACATATGTAACATATTTAGACCAATCTACAACCTCACATACAACGAACTTTCAGCCGGACTCTGTGGATATGTAACCCTGGAATCACTTCAGCTCCATGAAAACCCTAAGGTTTGGAGCCTGGCTCTGGTGGTGAGACATCCTTTCCACACCTGGGTTTTCAGGTCGTGGGTTGGTAACCTGGTAGGTTTCAAAAATCGATGGGCAGCCTGTTTGGGGAGTTGCTTGGGGTTGAAAAATTTCCCCCTGAAACGAACATTCACGCCACACATGTCTGCCCCGAAATTATTTTTGATTTTGAAGATGATTCAGTTCCACTTGTTTTGGGGCAGGGTTTTTATTTTCAGATTTATCCGGGGTTGTACCATATGTTAGTTTCAAGTTACTGGCAGAGTTGAATCAATCGTTACAAGGTTCAATCTTTAAGAAAGGGTGTGAGGTAGTTGAAATCTTGAAATCTAATATATGGACCAAGGTTAAGATCCCTTGGACCAAGGTCAAGATCCCTTGGACCAAGGTTAAGATCCCAAAATAAGTATCGCATCTGATGGAAACTCCTGATCCACCAACCAGGAAATCAATGGGATACAGATTCGACCGCCCACCCACCTAGGAAATAAGGCCTTGTTACAGTAGTGGACAATAGGGGGGTGCGGGGCCCTCAGATTCCCATGATATGACATCGCTTTTACCTGTCGCTACTGGTAGGTGCGACCAGCGCAGCATACAGCTGTGACACTTGGCAACCTATGGTACTGTGGTCCTGTCTGCAAGTTGTCCATGTTAGCGTATTTTTCATGTGGTATTTTACATGTTCATATATTCATATTGTTGTTGGTTCACCCTATTGATTACGCACACAAGACACACGGACACAATCGCAGACATAATACCTAGATTGTTTGATATTTACTACCTGCAACCCAAATGACCTCTATTTTCATTGGAAAAGACCTTGTTTTGGAGGGTTGAAGCCCCAAAATAGGGGACAAACAGGTTCCAGGTATATTTATATAGATGCGGTAGTATTTTTTTCGATTGTTGCGGTAGCAATTTCTTTTTGCCGTACTTCCACCAGGTTGAAAAAGGAGCTGGCACAACACTCCCAAATCCCAAATTTGTATATGTTCGAGTTGCCCCTCCTGAAATCTTAACTTATTAGGATGAAATCCATACTGATGATGGCGGAAATCCCGAACAACCACCTGAGTTTTTTTTTGCGAACCCCTTTTTGCAAAATGAGATTCAAACTACCTATCTCAACTGGTGCAGGATTATATTTCAAGATGATTTTTCCTTTTCCCCCAGGTGGGATATGATAGTTTCGATGATTTTTGTTTTCCCCCAGGTGGGATACTGATAGTTTCCTGGAGGGTAACGGACCATGGACCATACTTAACCAATCGCTTTTTTGGGTCCAAGGATGTGGCACAACCGCACTGCTGATGGAGAAGGAGACATGAGACTCAAGCATGAGGCGCCGGACCGACGACTTTCGCAAAACGCCCATGGCTACGCCTTGTTTGGAAATGTATGGATTTCCAGGATGAAACCCTGAAACCCTGAATAAAACACACCGGGACGCACTTCTATGGTATATTATAATGGGTGTTTCCAAAAACTAGAGGTACCCCAAAATGGATGGTATATAATTATGGACAAAGCCTATTTAAAATGGATGATTTGGGGGGAAAACCCATGATTTTCGGAAACACCCATATACTTTACTTTACACTAGTCAGCATAAGATTCAGATTTGGTTTGCAGTACATGTCACCCTTAACTTAGCTCCCCCCCGATGGCTCTGTAGCCAGATTTGTGATGCTGCAGATCGTAACTAGCTAGACTGGTTCCTCTTTACATACCTCTTATACAATATGTAAGACTTGTAACTTATATCAGTATATCTTGACTAAAAAGACAAAAATATTGAAATTGCTATGAACATATATTTCTCTTAACACTTGTCATCCTCACCCCTCTTTTGAAAGGTGTTCGAGATGAAATAATACTTGCGGAGAATCGGTCAAACAACTCATGAACAGGGCACATTCCTTTCCCAACAGCTAGTCACTGGACATCACCTCACAAGACCTTGCCAATCGCAGTGATAGAATGCATTAAGATGCCAAATAGATGCCTTTGTGTTCCTTGAGAGAAATCGCGCTTTACTTCAAGATGTCGAGAAATGGCCGTTTTCCAAAACTCCCCCTTTTGTGCTAAAAATCTGCGCTGCTGGGAAATTCACGAAATCCAAGGCTAAACCAGTTCTTGCGGGTACCAAGTATGGCATGAATTGTTTCGCAGGGACCTTGGTCAAACAGACGTCAAAACGGTTTTGCCACAGTAAATAACGTGGTGAACGCAGTTAGCACGCTTCAAATTACAGGAATTTGTACATGTGCAAATGCAAAATTCTAGCTGGTTCACTATAGATTCTCAACCATCAAGAATCTTATGAAGGGGAGCAATGTGAAACTGGGTATGAGGGTTTATATTTTCTTGTCAATGGGAAGCTCAAAGCTCCAGAATCTTCAAGCATCACATGGTTGGCTTTAAACTTGCCTCGGTGTTCCTTCGAGTTTGGTTGCGATTTCAGAATGACATCAGGCGCCACGAAGCAAGATATATATATATATACGTACAACAAGCACATACTAAGAGGCTTGATGAAGATATTTGATATTATTTGGTCCCAGAGAGCTCCATACATGTGAACTAAGAGAAAGCACATGGTTGCTTGGTTTATGTAGGAAAGTACCTTTTCTTTAAGGTAGGAGTATCGCCACTAACCGACCAGGATTGATTCAGGATGTGATCCAAGAATTGCTGGGTTTTCAGTGGCGCAAGCCTGCAAACCCTTCAGAAGAATGCCTTGGAGTTCTAAATCATTTACATGCGCCCAACCATTAAAGAAAACAACTTAGACTTTACAGGGGTAAGGAAAGTTTAGAATGTTTTGGGTTGGTAGCATAATTATAACCCATTATGATCCATGGATGATGTATTTACCCACATGAATGGTTGATTTTTATGGGATAAATGTTAGGCAAATATACCAGTCCCATGGATTCTATGGGTAATGCTGTCCTTTTGTTCATTAGATCCAAGGTCAATCTTGTGCCTCAGCGTGATGCGTTTCTTGGTTGACAAAGTTTCATCGGTTCATCATCATGATTTTTGTGGGAGAAGCTGGTGAACATGAGAAAATATATTTGTCCTAAGCTTTTTTTGGGATGAACATGTGAATAGTAGTTGTTTGTTCTCATTCAGCTGGGTAAAGAAATGTGTTTCAAAAAACAAAATCCTTGAAGGAACAGACAATACACAATGGTAGTGGTTGGTTTGTTTCATAGTCTTCAATCCACTCCAAACCATTTAGAACAGATTAAAACTCTGACCAATCCTTTACACAGTGGATGGACAAAATCGAGCAACCAAGTCCCATCAGTGAAGGAGGTTCAACATGTTCTAACCGTCCCTTTACTGGGTAGCCGGATTGTGACCCAGCAATGGCAATGCGATCCTTGAATTTGATGAATATCACGGAACCCCTTTGACCTTGATGGGATTTGAAGCATTTGGAAAACCAAATTCAACGTGACTGAGACTGTCTTTTTTGTTGACAGCCCGTTTTAGAGTATATACATACATATATATATATAGATCTCATCTACCACGTCACTGCATGTGTCTTTATTTATTGGTTAGGTGATACCAGCTACAGGAACCCAGGTCTTTTTACATATGTCTACAGGAGCAATGTGGTGGTCTACCAGCAGACGGAAGAGGGTACACCAGTAAAGGTGGAAGGATGAGGCAAACATCGGGTGCCAAGTCGTGGCAACAGGTGGCAGTGTCCATGGAATCAACAAGTGGATCCCGGTGGTTTTTTTAAAGAACCAAAAGGAGTTACAAAAACAGATTCAAAAGGTACATGGTAGATATATGTAGATTTCCTAACACTGACTTCAACAAATGTCTTGCAAGAATTGCTGTAGGTATCTCACTCCCCAACGAGTTTAGCACAGGATCAAAAGGGAGACTTCACGAACTTGGCTGTGCTTTTGCAACCTCCCTCAGGATGACTAGATGAATGGATATCCGATAGGCCAAACATGGGAAGTTAGGTAAGCAATGATTGGATTCCTAGGTGGTTTCAATGATTCTGAAGAATATATATGTTTGAAGAAGATGATGTATATACAGTATATGATCCCATTTTGGAGGTGCCTATTTGGGAATGAGTTTCAACCATCACCTAGTTTCTATCGGCACACCTGTGTGTGTGGAAAGCCATTTGGAAAAGCTCAAGCTGACTCCACCTCTGATGGAGACAATGGAGGTGCCAAAGGGTTGGCTGAAGGGTTTTTTCAAGTAGAGATAGATCGAAATGTGTTTTGTTCTAGATCTCTATCTTGACACGTCCAGTGAGTATCAGTATAGATATATCATGATATATCATTTTTGTTTTGTGCACATAAGCGGGAAGATATTATAAGCATATATGTGTATATAGTTATCTAGTATACAGAATGTATATATATTTAAATATATTTAAATATATTTAAATATATTTACATTTTTTAAATAGCATTATCTAGCTGAGTTTGAATCGAATCTATGCAGGCATCTGATCTGTTTTCCATACCGTACATTTGCTGTGCTGTTGACAGAGTGGTTTAGCATGCTTTAGCCATATCCGATAAGTTAACCCGTGAAACCCTGGTGGACGATATCTTTTTTTGTTCAATAGGAAATTACATCTTCCAACTATCATTTTTGGGGTTCCATGTTAAACTTGGGGAGGGTAACATGGGATACAGCAATCTCAATCTTCAAACTGAAACTGATTTGTTTGGTTTGTTGATTTTCGGTTGGGCTTCCGAAATGCTCGATGGAATTCTTCATTGATCATCATTGACCTTTTTCCACTATGCCAAATCGAGTTACATCATCTTGAAGGAGGATGAAGCAATGCAAACAAGTCTCATTTCTTGTTTTGTTTGCAGGCCTTTTTGCGGACCCTTCCTATATTTACTAGACCTCCTTCATGAGGCCTTTGCCAAATCCCTCTAGCTGATTTCAGACAGTCTTGGTGAAATGACCATTTCTGATTTTGAATGTTGCACAAGTTCTATAAATTACTTGGATTTCTTGGTTACATACAACTCCTTGGTGAACTCTTCAAGATCCGTTCACCTTCCAGGCAACCATGGAGGCAACACAGATCCCTGCGGCTGAGACAGGCGCATGGAGGTTGATGGAGGATGATATTGTTTGATCTTTTTCAACTCTGTGATTTTTTATATAAACCAGCTGGTAGTTGATTTTCAGGGGCATAGGTGTCCTTTTATTGTAAGTAGTTCTTCCATATCAATTCTTGGGCGTTGCTGATGCTTGGGCACGTATCCTCTATGGTTGGATGATCATTTTGTACTATTTCATCCAACTACCGAGAGCTGCTGTGGAGAAGCATGCGGTATTGATTTCAAGACATGTCCTTTGTCGAAGTCAGTGATGTTTAATACGTTTCATTTGTTCATCATCCGTTGCCTCCTGAAAAGAATTCATTGAAATTAAACAAAACTGATTTGGATAGTTCATTGTTAGCCAGATTATTTTTGGTACCTTTGAGGGAACTGCCCTATATCCCATCCCGTTGTAAGGCACTTTTGAATCGTTGAAATTTCCGAACTTCCCGTAAAAGGTGGGATATGATTCCTCGTTCCCTGGAGGATATTTCCCTGCTGCATCTGACAGAATGTTCCCTGACCTTCTCGTTTTTCGAGATCATTTGATGTGAAGGCGCCACTGAACCAGAGGCAGCCGAGGTAGCCTGGAGTGGGAGAGTGGGATTAGGCAGCATGTGTTCTTGACAAGACCAATAGGGCCATGCCCTTGAAATTTAACTTGGATACTCCAAATCAACATGACTTAAAGGATTTTAACGGAGTTACGTTTCATGCCTTGCCAAATCAGCAAAAAATAGTATCTACTGTATGTTAAGATTCCGAGTAATACATGATTCGAAGACTTGGAACATACCCAAGTTGGCTCGAGTTTCGCCTCCGATGCTGAGAATGGTGCAGGATAAAATGAGCAAAGTGCCATCGGCAGTGGCATATAACCCCCCCCAAAAACGAACATGGCAATGGAACATCACCATTTCTTGATAAGAGATACTGTACATCTTCAAATGGTGTTTTTTCCATTGACCTGTTAGTTTTCGGGGGTGTACTACTATGTGAGAATCGGCTTCCGGATACGCTGGAAGGTTCCAGTTTTCCGCCAGAGATCCTGAAGAAAAATGAAGAAGATGACTATATGGACACATACACTATACATATATTATGTATATATGTCTATCCCAAGACTTTTCTGAGAGTGTATTTTGTGCAGGGTTTTTAGGGTCTAAATACCTCCCGAAAAGGTATTTGGAGCACTAGGGCATGTGAGTTGATGAGGGTTATATTGGTACCCCAGAGGACCATTGGGGGCTTACCCCAGGATAATGTAGCAGTTGATTCATTATTTTGGGGGTGTACAACCCAATGCTCAATCTGGGCAATTCACAGGGCCAGGCTGTATAGATAGATATACCAGTCCCATGAATCCTATGGGATATGTCACCCCTTTATGATAATATACACCCCTGAAGTCTAACATGGCTACTGTATCCAAATTGGAAGGAGACACATGGTCCAAACCATCATTATTGGTATCTATGATGTTGGTTTTCGAGTTGTATGTTTGCTTTGACCAACCAAGATTCAATGGAAGTTGAGCAGAGCAATTTTCGTGCATCACAGGTCGCAAAGCCATTGACCCTGGTGAGTCCCAGCGATGAAGTTGGATTTGGAAAGCTGGAGATCTTGGAGATGGGTTGGTGGAGAAGGAATATCCCTTCAATACATGTCTTCTCAACTAGGCTGGTGGTTTCAAAGGGTTGTTTCTGTTCACCCCGATCCCTGCAAAAAATGTTCCAATCTGACTGTCAAGCGCATATTTTTCAAATGGGTTGGTGAAAAACCACCAACTAGATGTTTTCCCAACTATTCCCGTGTTATGTCTTCTGTTTTGAGTGCATTCGTTCTTTGGAAAACTGCTTTTGTTTTTTCCCTCCAGAGTGGTGCTTCCAATTTTTTTGCGATGTGATTTCCAACATGATCCTGTGGGTTTTTGCAACTTTTGGATGAATTACATTGGTCCAAATGGTTACTCCCCAATTAAAACTATAATATATCCCCCGAAAAATGTTGGTTGGAAGACGATTTTTCTTCTGAAATGGTCCCTTTTTCAATTTTTCAAATGACATCCATAAGTTTTTGTTGGTGGTATGCAAGTCTAGAGGGTCATGCATTTTTTTTAAAGCTAAGTCTTAGAGGTGAAGCCTATGGGCTGTTATTCGCCGAGGCACGGCCTCATGACCTATGAAGAAGCATGGGTCCAAGAGCCACAGTCATAAGCTCAGGGACCAACCGAAACAGAAATGAAAAAAGAACGGCTGGAACTATTGAAATTGAGATTTTTGGAAGATTATGGAAGATATATGTTGACAATGTGGAAGTTGTTTTGTTTTTAAAGATTTGAATTGTTAAACCTCACTCCTCCATTTCAATGATTGAGGTTGATTTTCAGGTTTTTGAAGACGAGACATCGATTCCCCCCACAAGACTGACATTTTTTAACCCCTTGAAGCTGGAAGGTACTGCATGTGGGTGATTACCACCTTCAGGAAGGAAATCAGTGAAGGGTCACTCGGCGGCAGAGTTGAGATTTTTTTCTTAATTCTGACATTTTGACCCGCATTTTTTTGGGGCCCTACGATTCCGTAACATTTTGAGACTATTTTGGCATGTCATAATGGTTTCACAACTATAGCCAGTAATATAAAGGTTTGGAACCGTACTTCTGAAAATGCAGGGAGGGATGGTGGTAACCTTAGATAGCTGGCCCGAATTCCAGCATGGAAGATGAATGTAATTGAATGATGAATGCGACCCTCTGGATGCCCTGGCAAAAATATTAGATGCACATTGATTGATGCATGTTTTCTTCTGAAAATCAGAGTTTGAAGCAGCTATGTTGGTTTCGTGAATGGAGTTTTCATTGCTAGATACATCGTATGTATGAAATCTATTGAAATTTTGCAGTCATAGAGTCTCAATGTTTAATGATCCTTGGTGGCGGTGCTTCTACTAGTTGTATTATATACTCCTATTTTGCAAGCACATAATGGCGATCTGTTGTGGTAAAATCATCAAATATATATATGGTAAAATCATCAAATATACAGACACTATTGACATGATATAATACATGCTACTTTTACCAACGGAGTCTGATTAACTCAAAGGGCTAAATGATGATCCTGTCAGCCGTGTTTTTTCCGATTGGAAGGCTAGAAGATGAGACGTCATGGAAAGAAGGTGATCGAATGATGAAACGATTTGCCCAGTGGCTTATGGTTACTTGGAATGCTTGGGGGAATCAAACAATACAACGCGTTTGATGGACAAAAATGCAGAGGTCATTAAATTACCAATTTCAAAAAGGAGGAAATCCCTATATGGCAATTTTTGAGGGATTTCCCTTCTAACACTGCATTTTTTGGGTTGGTCATCCTATGGCCCTGGATTTGATCGGGAAGACTGCCGGGGTGTTTTTCCCCCTTGAAGGATTTTGATGAAGTGTGAGTTTTCATGTGGATTCTTTCGAATCTTACCAGAAGATGCTCCTGACACGATGGGAGGGTAGTCGTGGTTCGTTTTGATGTTTTTTTCCATATATAATATACGTATTTATAGATATACATATTTGGATGATTTTGAATGTCTCGAGCAAGTTTTTCGAAATGACGCGTTTTGTTGAAGTGTTTCTGTGTATTTTTTAGGCCCGGCATGTCAGACTTTTGACCCTGAAGGTTTTGAAAATTCAGCTAAGGCTTTGATTTTGAATCAGCTGAAACGTTCATCACGTTTTCAGTTTCTTGTTATTGACGGTGAAAACGCCATCTATTTCTTGAAACGTGTGATCGCTTGGCCTATCCTGAATTTAAGTTGTGATCGTTTAAGCCCATGGATTCTGAAACCTTGGCGGGTTGGAAAACTAGAGGTCTGTTTTCCAGAAGACTTACCCTCCTGGGAACTAACATATCGCCTGAAAAGTCCATTTTGAAGATGATTTTCCTTTTCCCCAGGTGGGATATGTTAATTTCCTGGAGGGTAAAACAGCTATTGCAATTGCCCTGTATGTTTCTGGGAATGTCAGTGGTCGGTTGCTGGCCTCCAGAGCCGGCCAGGGGGTGTCAGTTAAACAATCATGTGCCGACAATCATTCAAGGAAGATGGGAACCTTCAAGGGGAAAGATGGAAACCCCCAAGGAAACCAGAGAAGTTTGCGAACCTACTATCCGTGGCAACTCTTTTGCGGATGCGGATTTTTTTGCATGTCTGATTCCTCACATATATCTGGTGACACTGTCGGTCCTTCGGGTGGTGCTATTTCTGGGGAGGGTTGACACGGTCCCACCTGAGGAGAAAGAGAAGAATTGCGAGGCTCATGGACCAGCCTTTGAATACAACGCTGCCACTGGTTCCACATGTTCGAAAAAAAAAACGGTGCAACAGCGCAACAGTTAAACGAGAAGTTGGATTAGTGCCATGATGAAAATCCTATGTCTACGTCTCCCTAAAGCAAGTTAAAACCCGGATTCCAACCTAGTTACAGTACAAGCTATCATGTTCACCATCAGGTATGGATATTCGGGTGCCCAAAATGTCCTTTTTTATTCTCGAAGCAGGGGCACCTAGGCCAGCTGGAAAGCAAACAGTTCAGGTATTACTAATTTGATGGTTTACTATCCTAGGAAGCCTCGTACGAAAGGGATTACGAAAGGAATATGCTTGGAACAGTGAATCCCTAGCCAGCCAATCTAACCAGCTGGCTGAATCATTGAGAATAAAATCACTTGGTAGCTACTTAGCTGCCAATGGTTTTTTTCTGAATCGGCCCTTGTTGTTAACAATGTTTTCTGCCAGTAAGTGGCTTTCTTCCTTGCCAGCAAGGGTTGGGGGTTGAGCTTTGCTCGGGAACTGTGGAGAGCTGGTAGTATCAAAGATCCCCAACATCAGGGCGTGGGCGTCGGCTTGGTCTAGGACAACCTCATTAGCATGAGAATGCTAAGGAAATCCTGCACCACCTGAGATGTAGAAAACCTTGTGAATACTGGGACAAACTAGCTATCAACTGGTGCAGGGTATGTTCCATCAACAGTATGGCCAACCACAAAAATCCTTTGAATCGTTCGGGCCACCTGTCACAACTCCTCTACACCAAGACATCATGCATTCCAAGAAGCACCATTGGTGGTTGAGAATCCCTTTCTAGGTGGTGGATTCAAATATTTTTGCAGTTTTCACCCCAAACCTTGGCGAAGATTCCCATTTTGACGCTTGAAACCACCAACGGTTGCTATCGTTTCTTGGCTTAAAATGTCCCATCATCGCATGGCTCGGATTCCTCAATTTGAGGATATGGAGTTGGTGGAAGTTCCTTCCTCACGTTCTTTGAGAGATCGGGTGGGCGCTTCGCAAGAAAAGAAAGCCAAATTCTACGGAGCCCGGAGGCTTAGCTCTAGGATATACTTGTTGATTTGCTCAGGGGATGGCATGGGTCAATGGGTTTTGAACACTGCTGATATGTTTTGTTTGGTGTTTGTTCAAGCTACAAGGAATGAGAAGTGATTGAGGTTGATGGTTGACACAGTTCTAGGAGGATATTCCTCTTTCTTAAACAATCCCTTGCATATCAGATTCCTAGGATAGGCTCAATGACTAACACTAGCCATCAAAAAACATCAAACGATAAGCCGTTGTTTGAATTATATGTGCCTAAGTTTTCATTGATTTCAAACTGACTGAAACACCTTGGGCCCTGTAGCGGGCTGGATATTTAACACTTGCCAAACCTGCGCGAGGGAATGCCTTCGAGACCCGGCCAAGTGCATCATGATGTGTCAAACTCTATCATGCGCTGTGGCATCTACAGTAAGTCAACGCAACTACATTTTATAGTTATTGCACAAGCATGGCTCCAAATTTGCAATATCTTTGATTGGTACACCATGAACTTGAAATCTCTATCATTGAGCAGCCAAGACTCAACAGAGTTCAACCATTACAATAACCACACCCCCGGGGCACTTTTCAGGTCGCGAAACCAGAGAAGCGGATTTGCACTTCATGGGAAGAGTGCAAGCCTTTTGTTCATGGTGTAAAAGGAGCAGCCTGGCATTTTTGTTGGAGATTTTGCGGAAAGAAAGACGTGAGGGTTTTAACACAAAACTTGTTGGGATGTTTTTTCCCTCCCTTCATAACGGCCGAAAGGAAGGTTTGCACCAGGATCTCCACCAAAAAAATGGAAGCCTCCTCATAGTAAATTGTACTGGGTGGGGTAACATCGCAAGGCCCTTGGCAGGAGTGAAATAGAATCAGTTACTGTACATGCACTGGGAGAAAACCTTCGCTTCAGAAAAGGACTGTGAAGAATCTCTAAGTTTTTTGTGTATCACTTTATCATGGTACTTTCACGTGAAGTTATTGGTATACTAGTATAGTAGACTTGCTGCTTTATGAATATCTAGTAGAGGTTAGCCTCTATAGCTCTTTTTTAAGCAAGCCTTGTACATATGTAGATACACGCTACTGTTGTATAAAACTCTACCGGCCGTCATCATTTTCTGGTGATTTGTTTATACTCGACTCTTGAATCGAGGTATTATATCGTAGCTTTGCAACCCGAGAAGAAGCTGAAGCGTTACTTGGATCAAGGGAGGGAATAATGATGTCCAAGCTGACAAGTGTGCAGGAATAAAATAACATTGAAAAAAATGACATGTCCTCCAAAAAGGGGGGCGAGGTCTATTTCAAGAGGAAAGTTTGTTTTTTTTTTTATCGGCAAATCTACATGATTACATCAGTACTGTAATATGGGTAAAGGTGCACTACCTGGACCTAAAATACTACTCCCCTGAAAACTAACATGTCCCCTGAAAATCAATGGTTGGAAGATGTATTCCCTACTGAAATAGTGTTTTTTGGGAAATGGTTGGAAAATGAAGATTTCCTTGAAAGGATGCAACTTGTTTCTGGCGGTTGGCTCATCAGGAGTTTTGATGAGGTTGACTTTGGGGCATTCCGAATTCCTAGAGCTCCAAACCACCAACTACGGGCATATTCACCTGGGATGAATATAAAACCACAAAGCTTTACCTGGTGATCGCCGGATTACATAGATAACGTCATCAACTCAAAAGACTTTAAAGTTTAAAGCAACAAAAACTCTGAGGTCAAAAAGGCCATTCAATTTCATGAAAAAAGGCCACTAATGATGTTTGCTGTTTTTTTTTGATGACTTTGTTTTTGTTGTTTGTTCTTGTGTTTCTTATGTTTTTTTTGTTGAGGGGGTGGAATTCCTTGAATCCTTGTCGATCCTACCCACTGGGTTTTTACTAACATAGCAGGCTGGAATATCACTATGTTCAATAGAAACTGCATCTTCAAAAGGCTCCATTTGTCCATTAAGCTACTGTTGATGGTTCAGAAATCCGGCGAAAAAACAGTAAAGGTTGGTATAGTTCACCCCATCATTTTTGTAACGGTTGTATATACATCCCAGCTGGTGATGAATCCGGATCTCTGAACCATCAACTGCAATTTTCCTGGAAGTCCACCCAAACAAAGAATGGTCTTTAGGATAACCCATCTAAAGGAATGCCCTACCAATGGGCCCCAGCCGTTTGGTGGACTTTGTGGGAGATGTTACTGTAGTTCATCCATCCCCCAAGTTTTTTTTCAAACATTTTCCTTTGGAAAAACCGCGGCCCGAGGTATATCAACAATCCCCCCGCCTCGGTCGTGAGAAGCCAAAAGAAGCTTGGCTTTGAGAGCCGGGGCACATGATACTGTTGATGGTTCAGAAATCCCAAACAACCAGCTTGGGATTTAAAAAACCGGTAAATAGTCGGATATTTACCATATCAACCGGTACAGGATTTCTTCCATCAACCGTAACTTTTCGTCAAATCCTCGGATATAGCAAACCATTTGAAATGGGGGTAAATCACAGTCCTCCAAAGTTTCAAGGAATGCTTCACCTGATCATGACGGGGGGAGTGAAAGGTTGAATGATTTTTGTTTTGAAAACGACAGGATGGGGCCATATTATATATACAGTATATATACAGTATATATACATATTTGTTTATATATAGTTATTTAATATATACATATTTGTTTATTTAATTATCAAAGGAAGTTTGGATGCGAAACTTCCGAGTTACGAACTTTTAAAAATGCTCAAAGTAATAGATTCGTAGAGTAATAATAGAGTCGTAAAGTAATAGATTCGTAAAGTAATAGATTCGTAAAGTAATAGAGTCGTAAAGTAATAGATTCGTAAAGTAATAGATTCGTAAAGTAATCGATTCGTAAAGTAATCGATTCGTAAAGTAATAGATT
>DF244040.1:0-31417 GCA_000507305.1 Breviolum minutum Mf 1.05b.01 | reverse complement strand
CGCCCATGGGCCTTTCATCGGCACGAGTGCCATCCTCTTGATGAATCCTTTGCTTCGCACGATCCAATAACCTGGCGGCCATACTTGACGGAGCTTCCTCACACCGTTGGTTTTGGGGTTCTAAAACGCTCCTCATTTAGTGAGAAAATACATCATCCCTGGCTCTGTTCATCGCTCCCCCCATATCACAGGGTAGGACAAAAATACCAAAAAAGGACATTTTTCATATACCCCTCAATGGGGCTGGTCTATTGTTACCGACATTTGAGGGGAAATGTAGGTAAATGTACCATACATTGAGCATCTGGGATAAGCGGTTTATTCCTCGGTTTCCTTATTATGCTCTATTGCGATCCCTCTATTTGTGTATTTGGTAATGTAAATAATCCCCCATTATTATATACATCAAATAAAAACTACATGCAAATACGCAATTCCTCCCGAAAGAAAAAAAAACTCCAGTCCGGGTGGCTACACCTTATTTTTTGTCCACCGTTAAAAAGAAGCAACGAAAACTACAAACTCTATCCCACAAAACATATATATATATATATGTATATTATATGCATGTATCATCATATATCCATACTTTTCGAAACGCTTTCAATTTCCGTCATGGAAACAGAAATCCATTCATCCAGATTCATCCCAACAATATCCCCTCAACAAATCCGTGCTTTTGTCCAGTGCTCAAATAGCCAACTTAGATTTGCTTGGTAGACACGTGGAAAAAGTTGCGAACATATTCTCCGAAAATGGTGAAACATGGTGATGAAGCCCATGGTAGATTAACAAACAAAAGCCAAGGTTTCCGTACCTTTGAACAACCACACTTCCAACCACTCCATGTATCTCTTTGCCTTGTGATGTTGATAGGAACATGCTGTTTCACGTCGCCATCAGGAAACACCTGCGGGTAGAAGAGGAATAATTTACGAACATGTGCATGTAAATGTATATAAATATATACAGGCTGTTCTCTCTCTGCTATAGTCCAGTGGTCATGTGGTTATGATCCAGTAGTTAAATGACATTGAGAACACTCAGGTCATGAACATAAAATCTAATGATACTAAGAAATAAATTTCATGTTGATGAAAAGCAAATGAAGAATCCAATAATCTAATAGAGACATTTCATGAAATCCCAAATATTGGGGTACTGTTCCTCTCCCCAACCGGAGACTAAAACTTACAGAATGGAAATGTGGACAACCAAGAGCCACCAACCTTTCTGGGTGATGAATGATTCCCAAACTGAATTTGCTTGGACATTTTGGAAAGGGATTCCATCTGAACAACGTAACAACCACCAACGTGAGCAAAACATGGTGTGAAGTCTTTGCGTTTTGGTCGTTGTGTTTTTTGCCTAGAAGTGTTAGAGCTCAACGAACTCGGATTCACGTCCATTTAGAAACACTTCATATCAGTCAAATTGCCATGATAATCAATAATGATTGTTTCGTCATGTCCTCATATGTTTAATGATACATATTGATAAATCTAATTTTCAATGGTCTAGTGATTTTCCCCTGCATACCCTCCAGGAAACTAACATATCCACTACAAAGGCACTTTTCAAGATGATGTTCCGTTTCCCCAGGTACCATCCCCACCCAGTAACAGTCACAAACGAAGGTTTTGGATGGGATTCCCTCGTAAAAATAGAATAATCCTGGTCGCCACATAATTGGATATTTTCCTACGCCCACCACGGGATGACAAGGCATTTTTAGTGGGACAATCCTTAAAAACATTCACTGAAGGGTACTACTGTTGGAGGAGCATCCCAACATATAGCCATATGGACAAAAAACGTCCCAAATGAAATGTAGGAGATTTTTTCTATAAATAAGTGGCATCGGCATCATTGTTTTGATTGCACTTCCTTTCGAACAAAAACAATCCGAAACATAAAGCCAATGGAGATCATGTTCCCCAAAAAGAGAAACTATCAAACACCTGAAACCCAAAAACAACTAGATCTGGGTGTTTCCAAAAATAATGGTACCCCCAAATCATCCATTTTAAATAGGGTTTTCCATTATAAACCATCCATTTTGGGGTAGCCCTATTTTAGGAAACCCCCATATTATAGATCTGATAAAACATACAAATTGGTTCAAATCCGACTCCCATGTTTCTGGAGTAAGACATACCTCTGATTATCATCTTAAGTTGTTAGATCAACGTTTTCCCACTGAAATTTGATTGGAAAAAACATCTACATCCAATTAAGACAGGTGGAAGGAAATTCTAAAAAAGATGTGACAAAAAACAAGTGGATGAATCAACTCATCATGTTTAAGGCTCTTAAACAAACGATGTGTAATTAGTGCTTCCTGTTCAAAAAACCCACCACCAAAAAAGGTAAACAAACACATCACAAACACCCACCAAAAAATCGGCCCAAAAGGACCTGCTGACAAATGACATCCTTGGTATGTTTCAATCGTTCCCACCTTGGTTCTTGGTCCGTTCAAACGTCAGGAAAAATGGAAAAAACAAAACCTTGGGAAAGCGAAAACCCGAAAACAAATGACGCATCCATGGGACGAACGGTATATTTCTCCACATGTTTACCAATAAATCAACTAAATGTAGGTAAATATACCAGGTTTCATGGATGGTATGGGTTAGGTAAATACATCAGAATTTTCAATACCTAATACCTATGTTTTTTCACATCCAGGGCCAAGAATTGAACTATTCATCCCAATCTCTAAGATTGCACTACTAAACGGAGTACTACTTATAGTCATAGCTATACCAAGTCAACATGTGGCTGATGAGAATGCAACGTATTGAATGATGGAACTCAATACCACTGAGATCCATGTGCATTCCTTAGGCGATCTTATCCCACCCAGCATGTCATCGACTACTAAGTCTGACCATTTGATACTCCTGTTGGTCTTTGTAAGTTGTGTCTGGCTAAGCATCAGCAATTATTGTATGCAGATTTGGTAGTACCTGGTATTCATAATCCCGGCACACCTAAAAGATTTCACAAATTGAACATACCACATGTATTGGGGATTCCTAGACATGCCATGATAATCATCATCATCATCATCATCATCATCATCATCATCATCTTCTTCTTCATCGTCATCATAATTATCATCATCATCATCATCATCATACCTGTTGAGGGGGATCAACCTACAACGTTATGTAGGTTAGGTTGGATTTGCAAACATCATAAGGTCACTTTTGCAGATTGACTCGAGCAAGGTGAGTTGACACTTGAGCAACGTTCTTAAAACCCTGGGCTGACATTCCATGAGTCATACTGATTGGTTTATGACGGGATCCTTATATTGGCATTTTTTTGATTCCCCGTTTAAATGGGTAGTATAATTCCCCTTTTTAACCTAAACAACCAGGGTTGTGAACACTGCTCACTTCTGTTTATCCACTTTGGCAATTGAAAACTTGACATTCAAGGGCAAATGGATGTGTCATGCAATTGTTTGACCCCTTTTTGTTCAATAGATCTAATTCCCTTTCATGCTTATATATTCGCTTAAGGTAGTTGCAAAAAAATGTGAAACATATTCCCCAAATAGTGGTTTAATGTTGATTTTCCAATGGTAGAAAGTACAGAATCACCTTAAACAAACCAAAACATGGTGGTTGAGTGATGATCGAATGTCCAAAGTACGCGAAAACACCTAGCCAATATCCACCTCTTTCGTGTCCTGCCAATTGGTGACATCTAAGAATCCAAACCCCTCCCTAGAATAGGATTTTTAGGGTTCCAATCCCATCCTTAGAACAGAAATGTAGGGGTAACCCCTTTCTTAGGACATACCTGGATTCTTAGGGGACGTCCGAACAAAACTTTCATGGTAAGATTGCACAAATAAACGCAAAACAAAAAACTAAGATGACAATGGAAAACCAACCATGAATGAAGAATAGATGTATCTCCCTACAAAAAATGGTAGTTGTCCATTGCCATGTTAGTTTTTTTGGTGGTAAACGTTAAATTTTCCAAGCACTTTTAGCTGTCAAAATGACCCTGGGTTTCCCAAACTCTTCATCCAACAGGTTCTGGTGCTGCGCATTGTTCTGGCCGCATGTGAGCAGTGATCAAAACCAGTACATAACATTCCATGAAATAGTGGTTGGTTAATGGGGATCCTTATAATGGCTTAATATAATCCCTATATAAGTGGGTACTATTATGCCCTACATACCCTCAGGGAACGAACTTTCGCCATCCCCTACGAAATCGCAAAGGCACTTCCCAAGGTGCGGGATGCTAGTTTCCTGGAGGGTATGATCTAGTGGGGAAAAACGTCTAGTCAGCTTGTTTCATTGCATTGACAAATTGAAAGCTTCTCTCAATGAAACTTAAATCTGAAGAACATGACAAAAGAACTGACAAATCCAAAAACGAAAAACATGCAAACAAAACATGTAGGGTAAAATCATGTTTCAGGCAAGCATCAATGTTCCTGAAGGTCAGTAATAACACTACTCCTCATTTCAGGCTTCATGATCTTCATTTCCTATAATAGTAAAAGTGTGCTGGAATCTGGAATTGATCGCCCCTTGTTAAATATCATCAGAGTGTTCATGGGACGGTCCGGCATCTATTTGGCTAGACCCTCCATGAAACTAACAGCCAGTCAGTTCGCCCCTGAAAAAAGGCCGCAACCCAAAGGGGAAACTCATCTGAACAAACCAACCCCTGTGTTTCAGGTGTGAAGATTGCAAGTTTCAGGGAGGGTGTTGGTTGATAGGGATGTATCATCAGCACTTGTTATGATCCTTAAATGATCCTTATACAACTATGAATGGATGTTTATTGGTAGCAGGTAGTAAGTAGCATCTCACATTCCAATTACCATAATGTTTAGTGTTTGATTCTTTCTGGTGAATTAGTAGGTAAATATTCCATGGATCTCATATAGAATTTTCCCGCTGAAAAGACTCTGCATCAACAAAAACCAAAAGTTATCTACGAAACGAAAGGGAACCAATCTATCACGTTTCTCTATCAAAAAAAACGAGGTGAAAAAGCAAACAAGCAAAACCCACGTGACATGCACCATGAAATACTGGTTTCTGAATCACGGGACCTTGATAATGGATGATGAAGTAAATCACCTCATAACTAGGTTTTTCTGGTGACCCCCTTATGGCGATTTGATGGTGACTTACCATAGTATTATTCTTAATTCTTAACAAATACACCAAGTTTATACAAATTCATAGTTTGTTGACAGCAAATTCACAATTTCTGGTTGGTGGTTTCAACCCATCTGCAACATATTAGTCTGGATCATTTCCCCAAATAGAGGTGAACATAAAACATATTTGAAACCACCACCCAGATTTGTTGCACCCAAAACAATCAACGAACCAAACAGGCCGCACCCGGATCTCTTCCAACTGCTCAGTAGTCAACCAATCCTAGGTGGAAATGGCGGATTAACAGCGATGCAAAGGTCCCTTATACAAAGACTCATGATCCACATGATGTTTGTATCTGGAGACACCAAAAAAATCACTCATGCTAGGTGGTGATCTCAACCCAAATTGGATCACCTCCGCAGGGATCGGGGTCAAAATTCCAACAAAAACCCTTGAAATCATGACCCAGAAATTCACGCAAGCCCCATGACGGATCCATGGGAGCTGTTATATTCACCTACATGAATACCATAAAAATCAACCATCCATGTATATAGGTAAATACACCGGCTCCCATGGATGCAAATCAACCACTTGGGTCATTTGAATCTCTGAGCTTGCCGGGGTGCCGCAGGTGCCATGAAACTCGGGCCCAAAATCCATCGTTCTGACGTTTTTTGAGCGTTCTCGGAATGGCGTGGAGCCTACCTGGAGGCCGCGCAGGTGCGTATGCGACGGCCCCGGGTAGGCAGGTGGGTAAGCTTGTTCGATCTCATTCCAGCAATCCACAGGCCATGTCGTTCCATGTGCCATTTCACGCAAAAAGTTGTGCAGTTCCTCGGGGTCGTCGAAATGCTTCACCAGATGCTCGTACAGACGATCATTGCGTTCGCCAAGCACTTTCCACACTGGTTCTAGATTCGTGGGCAAATTCTTCACGAGGACGAAACACAAAATTTGGATGTTTTTTTCCAAAAAAGTCTGGAGATTTTGTTCAGCAGATTCGAAGCTAGCTGCAAATACATCTTTGCCTTTGCCACCACCTTTTATTCCAGTGCCTTGTAACCTGGCATCCAAAGGAGGGGACAAAGAAAACAAACAAATCCACACTAAAAACAAGCCATCACAAACTCAAAACACAACAAACAACTTGCTCATGATGGGATTATGGCTGAAGAAAGAGCACCTGGCAGGTTGTTTTTTGTATGTTTATTTTCCGAAACCTTGCACCGAGAAAAACATGTTAAGAATGATACCAGTACTGATACAATAGCTCTTAACAAACAAAAATAAAGATGAATATCAGAATGGTTGATGAATGTCTCCATGAAATCGACACCCTTGCCATCCATGGCCACACCATTCTGGGGCTCTTAACAAAGTGCTCCCCACATTAGAGTTTCTACGAGGTGGGCCCCTACTAGTTATAAGTAGGGGCATGGGGCCACTGTAAATGGCCTTATAGGGGTAACAAGGGTTATTTCACCCTACTCATAGTGGCTGTAACTCCACTAATAAGTGGTAGGGGCCGCATACATCATCCCTATATTCATCACTCCAATAGTTCACTGCCCTAAGAATCCTGACCCCTCAAAAATGGCGTCATTTTGATGACCCAAAAAACATCCCTGCTAATACAGGCTCATTCACCCGAAACCATGAAGGAGGGAGTCCAGCCGGGGATTCTTAGGGTGCAAGTCTTCAAACAGCCAAGAATCAAGACCGTAATCAGGACGGTTGTATTTGTGCCTTGGGGAGACACCCACGTCAAAGGGGTCAATACAGCAAGTATCAGAGGTTGGTACTATGATTTGATGACTTGAAGGTCAAAGCGTAGTTGGTAATATTTACCTACATTTACCATAGAAATCAACCAAAGTGTGGGTAAATATAACAGTCCCATGGATGCTATGGGATTTTAAAACAATCAATCCATCATTGATTGTAGGTAGTGTTTGTGGTTGGTGCCGGAAGGATGGAGGTGTTTTTCACGAAAACCCTGTAAAAGTCAGGAACTTGTCACGTGGAATACAACTCCACAAATCACTAAAGTTGCGGAAACGATATACTCACGAAAAAATACTTGGTCAAATACTGTGCTATATATACACATATAGTCTTATGAATGGTTCAATGATAATTAAGAAGCAATTTCGTAAGAAACCTACTCACTACATAAGAAGTTTCATTTCGAAAACATGCCCGTCATATCTGTCATTCTCTACAACAGCCACACATTATATATACAGCAAAAAACCTGTCAAACCTTCAACCCTTTCGTGTGATCTCCCCTAGAAAGGCAGTCACTTGTAGCTGTTTTCCGTCCATTTTTTTGAACAAAACACCTCTTGAACTTTTAGGGAAAAAATAAGGGGTCAGTTTTCCCCGAGCAATGTCCCTTGTGTTTTTGTGGGGGGGGATGTCAGGTCACTTCACTTCGTTTTGTTTCCCGTGTTTTTGTGGGTCTCCGCGCTGAAAGGTGTTCTCCAAAGATTTGTGATCGTAGGTCATGATATCCAAAGTCTGATCCTGTGAGAGTTGGAGGACAAGAAAGCAATTTTGATCCCCCCAGGAAACTAAGATATCCCACCACCAAAAAGTCATTGAAACCACCAGTGTAGATGTAGTGCCCTCTAGGGAACTGAAATATCCCACATTTGAAAAAGGAACATCATCGACTCAAGAGTGCAGACTAGAAGGGGATACGGTTAGTTGTTTAGGATAGCAAGTGGTAAAATCATAAAATCATGGCAACTCATGAGATTTTCTCAAACACATTGATATGAAAATGTTGAAACATCAACCTGAACATATGTGTCAGTATAGTCAACATATGTCATACATAAGTTCATAGCAAGTACAGTATATGTTGTTGTCCATCTCGTCAAACTACTTTTTCTTTCTTATCGGAAATGGGTCATGAAAACGAACAACTGGGACGCCCCGAAAAAACTGACAGCGAGTGGAAACCTCTCCCTAGTCTTCCATAATCCTCCAGTCATATACCTTCTCAGGAAGTGTTTAGACCCCCTAAAGGCCGAACCCCGGGAAGTGTTTGGGGTTCCAAACACCGATCCTCGCAAGGTATTTGGAAGGCTAGGGATGCTTGGAAGATGATGTTTTTATCTCTTGGCAATAAGGCCTATTTTCAGAGGCAAACTGTTACTAACTCCCTGAGACTAAGAGCGAGTGAAAACCCCTCGAAAACAAGCCTTTTTGATCTAAAACTAGTTGGTGGTTTCCACCCAAATGAAAAATATGCTCGTCAAATTGGATCATTTCCCCAGGTAGGGTCGAACATAAAAAATGTTTGAGTTGCCACCAGCTAGAAAAGGACGCCAGTTTGATCCAAGGATACTGCAAAATTATTCCCACAACATGCCGACCTACCTGGATGTCCCGGGACAGGAAGTGGATGGTTGACAATGGTGATCGGATCAGTGCCTTATACCCCCAATATATACCATATATATATATACCATTAGTATACCATTTAGGTGAAATAACCCATTGATCCTAAGCATTGATCCTAACTTCCAACAGGACATCCTATTGGTCGCAACATCGCAAATGTAAAGAGTGAGACTCCTCAATCCAAAGTCCATCCATGCCATCTTCACCGTAGAGGAACTGAATGATGTCCTCAAATGGATATGCTGCTGGGAAAAGACAAGTTGAATCAGTGAACCACCAAAAAATTGTGGATATCCATCCCGGACTCTCAATGTATGGTATATTTACCTACATGAAAACCGTACAAATTCACCAGTTTGTAGGTAAACATACCATACATCGAGTATCTTGGAATGGCATTGGTATCCATGGCTCCAGCCCTACAAGGCTGGACTGGGACCATGGCACATATCCATGGCATTGGCATCCCGGGCACTTGGCTACATACATTCCATGATACTGGTTGATCAAGAACTGGACTTCCCATAAAGAGGCTATAATCATATCATATCATAGTATCTATGTACTATATAGACTATATATATATATATTTAATAAGTATAACACATGGTAGTATTATACCCTATATATCTCAAGCAACCATGGCATTTGTTCATTGCTCCAATTACAAACAACTAAATGCTGAGAAACACCCAATGGTGGACACAAAAACATGGCCACCATCCATCTTTAGTAAGCATAAAAGGAACCACTCCAATTTTGGGTAAACAGGGTAAACTAGAACATTTGCAATGATGCACCGTCCTATCAATCATTTGCAACTGCGTAATTTTCCAAAATCACCATATTCAGTGCCGAAATCAATTATTGGCTGAACTGCTTGGCACAAGTATGGTATCATAATGTTCTGGCCGAATTACAATATTTCGCAGACCTAGACTTCCCTGAAGTAAGGAGATTTCCCTTCCTTAGCTACATATTCGGGGCCCAGGTTGTGTGAGGTCGCTACAATTTGACCAGATAATTTGGGATGCGCAACCTCTGAGCAACAGGCAGCAAATGAGTTGTTTTTTGTTTTCTCCATCCCTGTTCGCCAAAACAATGCAATGTCATCCTGGAGCTTGAGCCCCTACTAGCTATAAAAAGAACTATAACCCCTATATATTGGGGTTTCCCAAAATAGGGGTATATACCCCAAAATGGATGGTTTATAATGGAAAACCCTATTAAAATGGATGATTTGGGGGTACCACTATTTTCGGAAACATCCATATATAAAAAGGGTCAAAACCCCAGTTATCCATTCATTTTCCGCCAACTCCCATAACTCCATTTATAACGATCGGCTAAGACGGCTAAGACGACCCACCTTGTGAGGTAGATTGCGCAATTCCACCATTCCCAATGCACAACCAAGGACAACTACACCACCACCACAAACAACTTGCAAAAGGACACCCAGAAAGAACGATAATGGCAAACTAACTAAAAAAAACTACGAACACATAACAACCTGGAACCCAAATGACCCTTGTTTTGATTGGAAAAGGCCTTGTTTTGGGGGGTTGACCTTCAAAAACAGAGGTCTCTTGGGTTCCAGGAATATACAGTAATAGCCAAAAGTTGGTAAATATACCATACATTGCGTGCTTGGGAACAAGAACCAACAACAACAAGAATCTCCCAACATCCGAGCTTCCCCGCATTGCAAGCGTTCCGTGCAGTGCCATCATAGGCAACCCTCGGTTGTTTTGCGTTTTTTTTTTGGAAGTTTAGTGGCTCAAAAAACCTGAGTCATTACCAACTCAAATTAGACCCATGGCCCATGGCCCATTGGATTGGTATGAAAACAACAACAACAACAACAACAACAACAACAACCACCGTAACAATCCAAATAATCAGCCTAAACTAGATTTCTACTCTTCTACTTTGAGGATGTGATTGAAACCCAAGAAATCCCAATTCTTTAAGGTTCCCAAAAACCAAACAACAAATGTCCATGTGGTGAAAACACCTCATAACCTGCCCCAACTGGGGGCTACCGGACTTCAAGGTCTCCATGGATTTCACCAAACGTCGCTGGATGTACCTGCCAGGACCATGCTCTTTCAACTATTACACTCCCCGAAACTAACATATCCCCTGAAAATAGGCCATCCCAAAAGCAAACTAGTATTCCAACCATCCATTTTTAGGTGCCATGTTAGTTTCAGGGAGGGTATTATAACAGACTGTTTTCATGTTTTATCAACCATATTTTTTTCATCATCAAGCACATAATTTTATTATAGTTTCTTAATCATGTGTTCATTATCAACAACTTTCAACCAACAAAAAGTAGTTGGTGGTTGAGTTTCTAGGGATTCGATTGCTCACCGAAACTGAGAATGGTGTCCTGGAACCTAAATATCTTGCTGAGGTGATGAAGGACACCCCTTGCTCATCATCTGACAAGGTGATTGGAACACTAGTAGGAAGTTTCAACCCATTTGAAAACATATTCCTCGTCAAATTGAGTCATCGCCCTCAAGAAAATAAAACATCTTTGTAAATTATCACTTGGAAGATGTGCTCTTCCTCCTAACATCATGCTTCAGTGGACAATGCTGCCCTGGAAAATGAGTTGCTTGTCAAGGGGATTCATTTTCCACTTGCATGCGTGTTGGAGAACAAAAGTATTCTTGCAGGAATCTGTTCACCGCCCAAAGGACAGTCACACCTCCTGATGTTTGGTGTGTTGCATATGATTTATTAAGGGTGCACAAGTCCGCAAACCTCAGGAGAGACGAGTACTGATGGACTGGCTCCCATAGAATCCTACTGAAAACAAAGAACATGATCTATCCAAACCCAATGAGGCCGAAGCAACCTTTTGTGTTGCGCTCTGACAAGGAATTGGAACAGAACAGTATACGAAACAGTCTGGTAAGCTATAACAAAAAACAAAATCTGGTCGAAACATCGACCATTTCGGGGTGTCCACATTCCTACCAAACATGGATTGCCATGATTCCATGATTGTTTACTGGGATATGCATGAATAATAAGAATAGTAGTAGCAATAATAATAATGATACCAATCATCATCATCATCATCATCATCATCATCATCATCATCATCGTCATCGTCATCGTCATCGTCATCGTCATCGTCATCATCATCATCATCATCATCATCATCATCATCATCATCATCATCATCACCATCACCATCAAAAAACTCTTCCTCACACCCTTTCAAAACAGAACAACACAAACAAACAAAACCAACCCCTACAAATCAGTGAATGCGGGGTTTGCCATAATCACTTGAAACCACCGTAAAACAAATGGAAAAAAACCCATCACCAAGGGACTCAATACCTCTCAATTTTTCAGGGCTGATTTTCTCATGGTAACAACGCCTAGTTGGTGGTTGAACCAACCCATTTGAAAAAAATATGCTCATCAAATTATTGGATCATTTCCCCCAAGTTTTCGGGATGAAAATTTCCAAAACATCTTTGAGTTGCCACCACTCAACTTTGAGGATCTTTTTGGTGGATCGGTGGATCCCCAGAAATGGAGGCACCCTGTTTCAGAGGTCTTGCAGGCCGTATCGATAACTCCTTCACGACCTCCCATGGCATGCATCCAGACCTGGCGCCGGGACACGTTTCCCGTTGCGACTCGTTGCCAAGGTGCGGGTGCACGTTGAAACGTTCGTATCGTATGGCGGGTGTTGGTGGGTTGAGCTTCAACCCATCGAAACGAAAAAAATATGTGCAAGTCATATTGGTGCGAAAATAAAACCCAGGTAGGTAGGGGGCGAAAATACAACGTTCTTTGATGTTTCACCACCTGGATGGTATCTTTACTTACATGAATGGCTTAAATTTATGGTAGAAGACTAGGGTATATACAAACCACCCAATTTTGGGGGATTCAAAATGTTTAGTGAAAAAGGGAAGTGGTGTACTTCAACCTACAAGGTGCGCCCGCCCTTACCAGTTATAATGTAGGATTCAACTCCATTTGTAGGGGATATATCTCCAGTCACCTATTTATTGTCGGCCATTTATAGGGGCCCCATGTCACTCCATTTGTTCCATTGATAAAGAGGGCCACCTTGTACCAAACAACGTTTTCTAGCTGGTTGTTCCAACCCATCTCAAAAGTATTAGTCAAATTGGAAGTCTTCCCCAAATAGGGGTGAAAATTAACAACATATTTGAAACCACCACCCAGGATTTATTTTTTACCACTGGCCATTCTCAAATCTCCCTATTTGTTTCGAAAAAAACTTTTTTTTGTTTCGAAAAATAAAACCTATATGATCCACGTATATGGTAATATTTAGCTACATTATGGTTGATTCTTATATATTTTTACTGGCAAAACCACACACGTCCCCCCCCATCACCGTGGCGAAACCTCTTGTGGCGTCAAGCCGGCCAAATAACTGTTCTCCACGAAGCCACGGGCTTCGGCGCCGTAGTCATCCTTCCGCGATGGTGTTTTTGTTGGGGGACTGTTGAATGGCTGAAGGTGGACACATTGGTGAAGAAACGTTGGAAAAAAAAACTTGCAAAACAATATAGAAGTCTTAGGATCTATGTATTACATAAGACATTTTATATGATATGATATGATGATATAATGTATAAGTTATAACAGTATAAGGATGCAGGAACAAATGGACCATACATTTTTTCACACAAAAACATATCCTGCGTGTGTGCCTTTTAGGGCAAGTATGATCCAATTTACAATCAAGTACCGACAATGTGGAGCAGTAAGTGGTAACCAGTAAGCGGTCAGTGGAGAGTAGTAATCATATATACACTGTCTGAAAAGTACATGGTGCAGCTCTCATGTATCGGTTTTGATTTGACTTGTAGATGGTGATGAACTTCCTTACCGTCAAAAGGCTATGCCATGGGGGTTTAAGGATGATGTGTCCAGGTACCTGAAATACTAGTAACTAGTACGGTTTGCCTTTCGGAATGGCTGTGTTGTGGCACAAAAGGGACAAGTACGCCATAGGATCCGTGTATGGTACATCTACCTCTTGTTACCATTAAATGGATCCTATGGGCACTGAATGAAGGTTGTATCCCCCTTTTGCAAAGCTGCTTAAACCAAAGGGGTGGAAAGGTCTGGGGTAGGTTATCCAAAATATACTCCCCCGAAATTTAACATGGAACCTAAAAATGATGGTTTCCAATAGGAATCTCTTTTCCAAGGGGATATTTTCAGGTTCCATGTTAAATTTCAGGGGTGTAGTTCTATACCCTCCTTTAGAAATTGACACAAATCCATCACATCGCCTATATCAGCCGGCACTTTTCCAGTCGATGATTTTCCTTTCCCCAGGGTTGGGATATGAAATCGTTCCCTGCAGGGAAACCCTTTTTGCGAACAAACCACGTCACATATCACCAATACACACAAAGAGCAAATCACTTCCTGCCTGGCAATTCTGTGTGACCTTTTTTTTGGATGGTTAAGTGACCCTTTCAGATGTTAGTATAAGTGACCTCCAAGTAGGGGATCAAAAGGCCACTTTGAATAACTGGTTGGTGAAATTTTCTTAAAAACAACATCTAGTTGGTGGTTGAACCAACCCAATTTGAAAACTATGCTCGTCAACATGGATCATTTCCCCCCAATTCTAGGCTTGAACAAAAAAAAGAAGTTTCACCATCTAAAAGCAAACAAATAATTTATTGAAATCACCACCTAGTATAGGAATGGTGACTGTAACATCTTTAAGACCTATAGACATCCAACAAAAACATCAACGTGTTTGTTTTCTCGGAGACTTTCCGAAAACGAACGCAGCCTCGCCTTGGTGAAGTGAGGTAATGTTCGATCATTGAAACCATACCTGTCACAGTCTGTCAGGGTGAACCAAATGGCGGGGAAAATTTTCTCCACCAACAAGTAGGGCATGTCACTTATTACCATGGGAACGCACGTGAAACCCTCATTTTTAGAAGGAATCACCCATTCTATGATCAAAACCTTCATTTTTCATGGGTTTTGGGGTCCAAAGGTAGGGGCATCGTAAAAAACAAACTTTCCTTGCATTAAAGGTACTATTCTGAGGGTAAAACCTCAACACATTGATAGGTTTAGTTTAGCCGCCTTTACATAGCACCGTTTACAAAACAGGCCTTCAAAGACCCCAAAAACCACCCGGAAGAAAACCTCTGTCAAACGCGCCTGATCCGGGAACCTTCCACATTCTGTTGTCCCACACATGCCACAATCTGGGCAATGTTTAGAGGCGACCTACAGCGTTGAAAACCAGGGAGGCTGGGTGCACCAACATGCAGCACTGCAAACAGAGGGGGAATTTCAGAACCCCCAAAACTGGAAAGTGCGAACCAACTCCCATTCACTTGCTCAGCTCATTTCTTTGCAACCGTTATTTAGTAACGAAAATTGGCCAATCTTGACTGCGATTTTCTGCTCATCACTGAATAAGCACAGCCCAGAAAAGTTAGATGGACATTTGGCTTGCGTGTCGTTTCCAGGGAGAAGTGTTTTGCTTTAGAAATCACTTTTGAAGGTGAAATCGCCAAGAATTTCCCTAAGATGGAGGTACTGAACTGCATTTATGGCTATTGTGGGAGTGAGTTTTCCCTCACATATAAGCCTTACACACAGCTTACGTAGGTGAGTACCTCCGTTTACGAAACCTGAAATGCTAGGTGTTGAAATTCCGTGTCTTCAAGTGAAGTCTATATCCCAGCTCCTTCCGAGTGACCCTTTCTCAGGGTTTGTTTAAGTGACCTCCATTTAATTTGAAGTATCAAAAGGTCACTTGGTAAAATATATGTGTTGAAATACCCTCCAGTGAACGTTTAGAAATCCCACCAAACGGGAAGTTCGGAACATCATAGACTCAATAGTTCCGTGATAGGAGGGGATACGTTAGTTCCCAGGAGGGGTATCATATTGTCAGAATCCAACCCTCCAAATGAATCAAACATGTCTGCAACTTTTTAGTCTATTGGTTTGTTGGCACTTGAGGATTTTTGTCTCGTGATACTTGGGCGGGTTTTGGAGCATAATCTATGTATCTAAACCCAAATTACCTCAAGATATTGAATTTGACAAAGTTTCAGGCATGTTTGTTTCGCGTATCTTTTTGATTATTTGGTAGTGCTGTGCAAACAATCAAACAATCACAAAGTGCACTTTTCCTCGGGCACCCACCCTTTCGATCCAGCGTTCACCTGCAGGCTTTGCTGTTTTGCATTTCAAATATTTCAACAAAAATATCTGAGGTGAAACTCAAATTCAAACAAAAAAACTGCCGCAACGGGAAAAAACTTTTATTATTTATAGTGGTTCCTTATATTTGCTTACTCTTCTTATTTCGTGCTTTCATATGTTTTCCATGAAAAAAATCGGCAATTTTCTTAGTTTTGTTGCCTGACTTCAATTTCACAATACTATAATCCCTATGGAAGTGGGTAGGAATATACATCCCCAATATACCCTAAACAACTCGTTTTTTTTTCATGGTTCAACTGACTCGAACTATGCCCATGTCTAGTCATCAATTTTTTAATGCTTTAGAGGAGTGCTTGTGTAACCAAACACTGCAACCAAAATCTGAAAACCTTGAGCAATCAACCAGATATATCCAGAAATAGAACACCTACATCAGTGCTTTGGCTATTGTTCCGTTCCTGTTTGTAGTCAAGTCATATCCAGATGCGCAGCAACCAAAACGTTGGTTGTTTTAGGGTACAGTATATAGGAGTGAAAAAGCATTGCAAAAGGGCCCAACCCTTATACTGCAAACCAATCAGTAAAGGCTTTTCTTGAACCTGACGGTGCAAGCAGTTAAATCTTTTCCTTCACAACCTTGACCTTATCCAGGCCAGCCTGTTTGCTATTCCACGAGCTGATCAACCACAGCTGCATGGTCCACACCAGATCCCTGAACATTCACCAAGCAGTAAGGCTTTGCACTCAAGTCAGGCTTGGCTTGAATGTAAGATTTTTCAGTGGCCTTTGTGCATTTCAGGAAGCCAAAGGAAGCACTGGGCTGCCATGTTGTTGCCTTTGAACTGGCTGTCGAAGTCTTTGCAGCAAGTTTCTTTACAGGAGCAGCTGGTTTCTTCATCTTTTTTGCCTTCTCCAGGCAAGGCTCTTCAGCTATAGCCAAGGCCAGATCATACTGTAATATTCAATACATTATATTGGTTCAACAACTCTCAGCAAGAGAAAAATGGAAAAATAATGATTCAGACAGATGACAAACTAGTCACAAATCGGTCTGATGTCTCCTCAGCACGATGTTTTCTTGATCATCACCCCCCCAACAACACAAAAAAAACAACACACCACCCAAACATCAATCCTTGTAGACCCACTTGGTGCTTCAAAAATCCTGCAAGAATCATATATAATCATCCTCTTAGCATAAAACTTGAAACTTGAAACAAACATAATTAAACCTCTTCCAGGTGATTCAGCCGCAGTGACCAAACTTGATCCCCGATCGTTGGAGGTCGGTTAATCTCTGAAAGGGTCACGAGAACTCACCATCCCAAAAAGGGCACGACTTGAATCACCTGGTTTTTACTTCATCTAAGACGATCTTGTTCCAATTACCCGAATTCTCTTTCAGAAAAACGTCTATAGATATTACTGACCTATGAACAACCTGAATGTTTGGTTGGCTTTCAATCGAACCACCCACCCATGGGGTTTTTGAACCCCCGCACCATCGAAATGATGTTGTTGCGCTCATCCAGAGAACTTCCTCCGATGTTACCCGCGTCCTCATCGGCTCAGCTTTAAACGTCTGAGTTTCGACATCTGAAAACTCTTATGGCTAGTCAACCTACCCCCGTCAGAAATAGCCAGCCTCACGATCAGGGCCCGGGCTTACCAACCAGTGGTTTCCCTGAAAAAGGCCCGCGATTAAACCCTTGTTTCTGAGGGAGCGGTATGTTAGGGGTAGGTTGACCAGTCACTAAACTTGTCTAGTGTATATATATATATATGATATGTGGGTTGCTTTCTAAGTTGAAAACTTGAGGCAGTCAACAAATTCTTGAAAAGTCGCCAAAAGTAGGGGTAAACAAACTAAATTAACTCTGGGTGAAAGTAGATGGCGTACCTCGCAAAAGGTGGCTTAGTAAGGGGCCATGATAAACCAATGCATGGGCATTGCGCCATCTACTTTCCATGTGCTATATTTGCAAACGGAACATACCTCAATATGACTAAAATGTATTAATTTGAATACAGCATACCAACATGTCCCGGGATAATTGCCTCTACCCGGGAAGTCCAAAGACTATGTTTTGAATGGTTTTTCCTTATAGACGATTATGTTTATAATCAACACTTCCAGGGGGCAATTCTTTTAATGGTCTTTGACTTCCAGGGCAGGGTTATAGGGTTACAACCCATCATATTGGAAAATGGTTGAATGAGCCTATGAGCCTGTCGACATATTGCGCCCGTCCTCACGCGCAGCGTTCAAGCGCTGATTCACTCGAGCTTCAAAGGATTGGTACCTGCAGTTGAAAATCGGGCCCCGGATCCAGTGATAAATGGGGTGAAATAAACCCCTGCAAATGGCCTTTTGTGAATGGGGTTTCACTGGGGATATAGGGAAATCGCCGTGATCCTGGCAGGCAACAAAATACTCAAACCTTTTGAAATGTTTTGAGGGGTGAAAACTTGGAGGGGGATTTGGGATAAGTTCCTGAACCATCAAAAAACCGTTGAACTACTGTTGATCGAAGACATCCTGCACCAGTTCGTAGGTGTAGTTTATCCCATTATTTACAGGGTTTCATACATCCCAGGTGGTGCAGGATTTCTTCCATCAACAGTATGGTGTCTGAACCAACACTTTTGAAAATGACTATATACTACAGTCCGATTGGATACTTTCCACGAATTGAGCTATAGGGTAAAAAAAACAACAAACATCTTCTTGGGATGGGATAAGTGCCTGCCGAGCAGGAAAGGAGCTACAACACATTATGCTTTATGCGCATAAATAAAAAATCATACACATGAGGAAATGGACCTTATGCATTTAAGCACCGCCTGCAGTATTGTGAATTGTTTGGTCATTTGGGAGATTTTTTTTCACAAGACAGTATATACAGAAATATACTGCATATCAATATCAATATATTCATACGATCATGATTCGTGGGTGGTTTGTTGCGGCTTTGGCAACCTCCGCATCCAATTTCATGACCCCTTTGATTTACCAACAGCTTTTGTTTGATGCTTCGGTAACTTCTGGTGGAAACACCCCTTTTCCCACTGGGGCACATGGTCTTTCCTGGTTGTGTCTCCAGCTTACCACGCTGGGCATCTGCCAAGATGTTTCGCACTTCATTCTTGGCCTCCCATTTGTTTTGTGTGAGCCAGTGGTTTTTCGGGCAAATGTTGGTAGAGATGTTACAGGGGTGTTGTGCTTCTTACATGCACCAAACACGCAATGTATGGTATATTTACCTTCATTTGCTGAATTCTTTTGGCAAATATATACCCTCCCTGAAACTAACATAGTCCCTGAAAATAGATCCTGGAAAAGGGAGACTCCTATTGAACTATTGGAAACCAGCATCTTTAGGGGCTATGTTTGTTTCAGGGAGGGTAGGAAAAAATACCATATATTAAATGTTGTAGGTTGGGTCGCTCCCTTCGAGAAAGCATGCGATCGTCACGACATTACATGTTTTAGGCGACCGGGGATTCCGAAGTAAACTGACTCATTTACTAAGCCACTAATGTCTTAGATTCGCAACATATTCCCCAAATGGTGGTTTAATGATATTTTAATGATGATAAATCCCATGGCAGAAAATTTTGCCAAAGTCACCTTAAACAAACACAAGTCACTGGGTAGTGGGACAACCCAAGTTGCAAAACCTTATATGACTCATATAGTTAAACACATCCAGGTTATGTAGTTGGTGTTTGATGATTCTTGACTCAGATTGATGCGAAAAAACTTAGTCCCTGACTTACTTTATTGACCTTTCGAAGCGCGCACTCCAAGAAATCTGAACGGACCCCGAAAAAATCTGAGTATCTCATGGGAACTTACTTATGGGTCCGTGGGTAAGGTCCCATTCAAATTCATAGACAAACGCGAACATGTAGAATTGTAGACAAACGCGAACATGTAGAATTGTTTACAGTAACAACAGATATCGTGATGTTGCCCCGGCTTGTATTGTATAGTTGAAAATGAAGGTTAGTAGGAATCCAATATCCTACTTACCAATGCAATAATCCTAGTGGTGACAGTTACTGAGGGGAACAATCCCAAAAATGTATCACAATTATATCACATGTTGTAAACCCTATATATAATAGATTATAATAGGGTCATAACCCCAGTTACCCATTTATGAGGCCACTTGTAGTGGTTATAACTCCATTCCCAAATAGTAGGGGCCCACCTTTTTAGGATCGAGAATCCTTATTTACCTGAAACATCCTACTACATCCTCGATTTATTTGGAGGGCATTGTCCACCTGGATCATATACACTGTTCGTAACCATACATTGGTTGATGCTTACAACTAGCCGATGCTGTGCTAAGAAACGGGCGGAAAATAAAAAAAAGTTTGTCCAACCGCAGCGCAGGGTACCTTTCTTCTAAAACAAAAAGGCTCACGAGTTACCCGAATGACAAAGTTAAGGATCGTGTGGGGAAACTGCCCTCATCCCCATACATCTCAAAGTGCCGCCAGCCCGGTCGTTGTTTTTATCCATCATTCCTCCAAGACTTCCGGCTGCCTGTTTTAGGGTTTTCTCCACATCTAACAACGTCTGGTCGTTGGCAATGATATCAGCCACACCACACGAGAACCTCAAAACACCGGAAAAACAAAAACTGCAAATATCGCACAAAGGTTAAGGTGAGAGTCAAAGTATTGGGATGGGTAGATTGACAGAACGATAGTTGCATCTATTGAAAGGCATCTCTTGAAATTCACAACTCCTCATCACTTTTTGAACATGATCCTTTATCATCCTGCTTCTTTGCAACACACACAAGTTTTACGCGTTCATGACAGGATGACTTGAATTTGCTTGTTCGATGCTGGGAAACAGTAAAACTCAGTAAAACATATTTCTGCCAAATGATGGTGAATGATGGTGATTTTCCATGGTACAATCTTTACTGGTTGGTGGTTTCAACCCACTTGAAAAATATTAGTCAAAATGGGAATCTTCCCCAACCAGGGGTAAAAGCAAAAAAATGTTTGAAACCACCAACGAGTTTAAAACATCACCAAACTAAACAAAACCCAAGGTTTTGTACTTGAAAAACCCACATAATGGATTCCCTCCACCCACCCGTCCACTCATCAAACTCAGACCGCCAAATCAAACGCGCCGCCAAGTGGCCCGTTGTGTGTCAGCCACTGATTCACCATTTTCTGGATGTAGGAAAGGACCTTGACCAAAAACCAAGGTCAATTTTTTCTGGTCAATGGAGTTTCCTGGTTCCCTTACTGGGTGGTATATACTGCCTATTGGGTGAATATATATCACCTACCACCTATTAAGGGAACCAGAAACAGCTATCTTGTGTTTCACCCCCCAAAAAAAAAATGATGCATGATAGGTATCACCCCTTAGCTAGGGAGGGGGGGAACCCTATTTGATCTATATGTGACTTACATGTTTGGCCCCTTTAAAACCATATTAAGAGGGTAGGGGAACCATGGAATAAAAGTACAACATTTTACACCATTTTTTCCTACTAAAAATGTCCCCCCCAAAAAAGTGTAAAAATGCAAGCATTTAGGCCGAATCAGATTTTGTTGCAGTTAAAAAAACATTCATTTATATTCATTTCGAAACATAACCAACGCTCGAAACACTAGTAGCTGACGGTGACCCTTCCAGCTGAAAGGTATGATAAAATGTCCAAAGATGTCTTGGGATATCCCACTTTTCAGCTAATGGTAAATTTGTGGTTTGGGTTGGTGGTTTGGATTCCTGGTATCCCCTTGAAAGGGATTGTTGCTTAGGGGTACCCCTAGAATCCCAAACGACCAACCCAAACCAGTTTGCCATTGATTGAACATTATTCATGTATTTCATGTTGCAATGTGTTTTTTTCGTTCACGGGGTCATTGCATCCATTCCACCAACCCAAACTATCTTTTCCGGTGAAATCCTTCAAAAAAATCTTCCCTACGTACATGCCAACCAACCCCCCTTCCCAGAAATCAGCCATTGCTTTCAGGGCTTTTCATCAAGCCATCATTGCTTTCCCTGAAAATTTTTGGCCGGCCGGCTCTGAAACTCGACCTTGACCAGTCACCATCATCCAGTCAAAACTGTCCCCACATCTCTCAGACACATCTGGGCATCCCAAACATTTCTGCACCACTCTGGACCCGAATCAAGCCACACCTTGGTCATTAGTCGGTGGTGGGTTGGGTGGGTCAAGGGTCACTAAGTCACTGGCGAATTTGGTGGCATTTGAACCTTCAATGGACACAAACATATTCATAAATCACATACCCAAAGACTCAATGCAGAATGTAAATTCAAAGGCACCTTTGAGTTGTTGTAGCAATTCTTGTGGAAGTTTCCCGGGTTAAGCCACGATGGAAGTTTCCCTGCTAAGCCACGATGTGAGGTGTAGCTTGGATGGGTTGCTTTTTTTTTCAAGTTGGCCAACGCTATTGAGATATCCCTTCATCCACTTCACATGCCATTAAAATTTTCACCTGCATCTTGAATAGGTGCTGAAAAATGTAACTTGGCGATTTTCAAGCAATACAATCAATACATCTTCTTTGAATAAACAAGTAACACCTCAAGGAATACCAACTTGCTATATAGTTGTGTGTGTCTTTGGAGCAGACTTGGACACACACACAAATAAACTTCAGTGGGAACTCATCAAGCTTCCAGAAACACGTCTGTTGTTTTTTTTTTTAACACGTTCTCGACTAGTGTCATGTCAATGCAACAAAAAAACCTCTGGCAAAAAGAAATGCCATGAGGGACATGATTCAGGTGAGAATCAACAAAATGATGAGAATCAGAGTTCTACAATCCGTGAGCCATGGAGGTAAACAACGATTGATTGTTTTGATTGTTGGATCTACACTTCCTAAAGCTCAACTGGTCATTCAAGTAAGTGGTCTCTCAAAATTTCGGCAAAAACAATGCATTAAAGAATCATATCACACATTCCTACCCCCCACTTCTGAGCGCCCACACCAAGTGGAGCAAGGAGCCACTGGAAGATCCAATCTAGCGACAACAGGATGCCGTTAATAGCAGTAGATATGGCATGTAATGGCATGTATAATATATACAATGAAGATGATGATGATGATTATGATGATGATGATGATGATGATGATGATGATAACGACTGATGACCGATGACTGGTTTCTGATGACTGACGACGATGATGCTGCTGATGACCATGATAATCATCTCAACATCTCAAGCTTCCCCCAGCATTGCCCGGCCGTCTTCTTGCAAATGATACCGCTCAGCAGTTCTCCATTGACGATGAGGACCTCTTTTGGCGGCGGGAAAGATGTTGGTCAAACCGATGCTTTCTGTGATTTGTTTCAGGCTGTTCTCCTGGAAAGTGTGTTTTTCTCGAATGAAGGGGAGAATTTCCCGTGTGGCCTTGAATACAGTAACTAAACATTTTAGATTCCCCTTAGATGTTCAGCTGAGTTTGTATGTATCCCAACCCTATGAACAACAAAATGAAACATGTTTATGGATGGAAAAAAGAACAAACCTTAGACATCAAGTCATATTCTCAGCTGATGATTGGAGTGTCCAATCACCTCCTCAGAAAAGTATTTTGGTTCCATTGCCATTCTCAGAAGGTGTTTGGATCCCTAGGGAAAATGAAGCAATCAGCGTTGCAGAAAGTTGCTTGTGATATTTGTTTTTGGGCTCAATTGGTTCCACTTGCATGGTGTGGTGCTGCTACCTCATCCAACATGACAGCTATTTAAAGATCACAAAATGGAAATTTAACCATTTCCAACCATGCTCCTGAATGGAAATCTAACCATATAGATTTACCTACATGAATTGCTTTATTTTCATGGTTCATGGTACATGGAAAATTAAATGTGAAATCACGTATGGTAGCTACCACATATATGGATCTATAATCAAACAAAAATGCATCAAAATACCATGTTTCACTCTGCCCATCTCTGCCCCTCTTTTGAAGGGCAATTCATAAAAACCAACCCACCATTCGCTACAACAAAAATACCACAGGATTTTTCACATCATTGCTTAATTCGAAGGTTGTTTCAACACACCCCTAGAGCACACCCCATTCAATCCCCCAAGCCAATTATGAAAGAAATCCCTCTTTGGCCTTTTGGTAAAGGTTTAGGGGTGTGTTCCAAAGGTGTGTTGAAACAACCTTTGATTAGCACATTCGACTACCGCACCTTGCAATCACTAGCAGCGAAGTCTGCTTCATCCTTTCTATTCTTCGAGGCTATTGCCGCATCGCGCTGCGCAGAATGGGGGGCGGGGCGGGGGGTGGTAGATTTCTGCCTTTAAAGAACCTTTTAAGCAACAACCATATGGGTGTTTCCAAAAATAGGGGTAGATGGTTTATAATGGAAAACCCTATTAAAATGGATGATGTGGGGGTACCACTATTTTCGGAAACATCCATACACTTAAAGGATTTTGAACAAATAGGCCCTTTGTTTAAAATAATGATGATTGAATTGTTTTGACAAATACTTAAAGCTAAGGATGCTTCAAGGATTTTGAAAAAGTGGCTGTTTTTTTGTAATGAGGATGTTTGTTTTTAGAACTTCGAAGCAGAAAAGCTTCTTGCAAGAACATACAAACCAAAAAATTATAGGTTAAACTCAACTATATATAATATCTACTTGGTGGTTGAGACAGCTGATTGTTTACGGAAAACATATGTGCAATTCAAAGTGGACATCTTTGTCAGTGTGCTGAAAGTAAAATAACCATATGATTAAAAACACCACCTAGATTTGATACATTATAAAAATGTTTGCACTGTAGGTCTTGGTGAAAAATAAGTAGACAAACATAGGGTAGATCATGATACACTTTGATAACATCGTCATATAATGACTTTCATCAACCATTCACCTATCATTAAGATTAAGAACTCACCATAATTTGCTGAAGGATCTGGGAAAATGTCGCTAAACACCAGAGGGCTAGACCCCCATGATCCGGTATGTGTATACCATGTAAATCCAAAACCACCGGTGTGCGCGTGAATAATATCATCTATTTCAATCATCAGTGAGGCGCTCAAAAAACCTGGAGTTGGGGGGATAGCCTGTAAAGGAGACACATATATCATATGGAACACAGAAATATAATGTGTGTCACTTCAACCTTTTGTTCATCTATACAATGTCAAGTATATCAGATTATTAGAATATAATACTACATATACATATATATACATACATATATGTATTTTGATGTCCACACACAAATATATGAATTTATCCAAAATAGTGATACCCAAAAACACCATCAGGTAAATTTCAAGCCAAATTCGCGCATTTTTGCTCATGCCATTTTTGGGGGGTGGGGGAACCACACCATTTGTCAGCCATGAAAGGTGGGCCCCTACTAGTTATAGGGTATACGTTATAACCCCTATAAATGGCCTTAAAAAATAGGTATCTAAAGTTATAACCCTACTTACAGGGGTTATATCTTATAAATTCTTATAACTCCATCTAGTGGTGGGTGAACCCACCCTTTTTGTCCTCCACACTCACCTTCATGGACAACGTTTTGGGCAGCAACATGGAGAGAATTTGTTTTCCTGTCCTGGAGAGAGGCAGGGATGATGGCGAGGTTAGGTACAAATGGGCCTATCATGGACTATCTGCTGCATTATTCCCACCCATACCATCCATGTATGGTATATTTACCTACATTTGGTTGATTTCTATGGTAAATGTAGGTAAATATACCATACATGGATCCTATGTGCCATAGTATCTGAGGATCCATGGTAGATATATCTATTTACACATTTACCTTCACAAATCATTAAAATAGAAGAGAAAGATTCATCTACGTAAATATACTGTCGTCCCATAGATCCAATGGGCCTAACATATTCAAGTATCAAAACTCCATTGACTACGTAGTAGTGACTTGCTTCGTGCCTAAAACTTCTCACTTAGTACATTTAGTACATCTCCCAAAACCAACAGCATACCACAACACAGGGTGAAAGACTTGTTCGCCTTATATATGGGATAACATGTTTGTTCCAGTGCACCAAGATGAACTATAGTACATGTTTGTTAAATTCCACGGGGCTGCTCAGAAGCCCAAATTCACATCATGGTTGATTCATGGATGCTATATGATGCTATCGTCGCCACCCATCATCCACACGTCTTCAGCATCAATCACACAAAATTCACCACAATGACACACACACACACACCCTTAAAAGCAAAGTTACATGGCACAATTGTTATGTACTGGTGTATATATATGGGACCTGGATATACTATATAATACTAACTTGCCTTCTCAGAGCGACACTAACTCGCCGTGTATTTTAGACCCTAAGGTCCACAAGCCCTTGAGGTCCATAACATCTTCGGCTTCATGATGGCAGGAGGTGGCAGTTGACCTTTGAAAACGCATGGAGGGAGTATTTTTTGGATCCAAGCGTTTGGGAAATAAATTTGGGATGTCTCAACAAACCTATGTGAAGAAGAAATAACAGGGGGGAACAAACAAAACTTCACCTGCCATATCTTAATTGCTGAAGATTTTGAACGTGATTTTGTGAGGCAAATTGATTTGAAGATAACAAACGAAAAAAAAAAAACATCACCTGGCGTTTGTGAAATGCTGAATCATCTGAACCTGATTTTGAGAGGCAAATTGCAGATGTTCTGAATTGGTTGCGAATTTGAAAAGAGATTTTTTTTTGGAGACGTCCCGATGTGCAAGAAATGTATAGATTACTTGGCGCACTGTTGTATTCCCCAAAGGACATAGATTCAGCTAAAACCAGGTGGTTACCCCCTGGTAAACTAGCATAGCAATGGAATATCCCTATTTTCAATAGGAAATACATCTTCAAAGGGCTCATTTTCCATTGCTATGATTTGCTATTTTAGTTTACCAGAGCGTAAGCGGATCCTTGGAAGCACCTTACAAAGGGAATTACTATTTGGGGAAATCACTATAGAATGATAATCCTCCCAATGAACCACCAACCACTGGTTCATAGATAATGACAGAGATTGGCCTTATAAATACTGTAGCTGACTGGGGTTATAACACCTATGCATGGAGTTATAATCCCTATCCATTGGTTGTTGAATCCAGCTTGTACCAACAAAAATCTTGCCACAAGTTGAGATCCAAACCATCCCAAACAGGAAGCCACATGAGGATGTTCATCACCAAATCCTGTCAGTCTTTTGAGCCGGAAGAAGTATGATTTTGACAAACGGACATAAAGGCAAGATCTTGTTAAACATAGGTAAACCAAAAGTGGTCTCCAGGGATCTGACAATTCAGCAAAACTCAAAAAGTTTAAAACACACAAGTAAAATTCTGGTTTGTACACAATCCGAAAACCACTTTGATGAAATCTATAAGCCAAACAAGAAAAAAATCTATTGAAAGGAGCCTTCACTTCAAAAGTTAAATTACACAAATGGGTAGTTCGGCTTGATAATTGAAAAGGCAACATCTTCGCAGCTGCTCTGTCATTGTCAATTGATCATATCATAACCTAACAAACCAGGGCCCCACCAAACAATGGGGCCTTATAAAAAGAAACTGTCTTCAAGAGCTGTTACTTTTAAACCCATGAAATTGCTTGTGTCTTACTAGTTTGAGATATTCCAAATCTTATCTCTAAAAAAAAGAAGGCATTTCAGTGTTGGGGGTGGCATTGTCAAGTACCCCTTGCTCAAAGAAATTCCCAACCTCAACTCTCAACGTTGACTCCATGTTGAGACGTCTTGACCGCGCTCCACTGGTCCTTTTCCATGTAGGTATCTCTCTTGGTATACTTGGCTGTCGCCAGCAAGCTGTCCTAAGAAACACATTTTTTCAGGGCTGCACTTGGAAGCATTATACCTAACCCTAATACGCCATGGGACTGGAACATCTACCTACATGTCGCTGTAGATTTCTGGTAAATGTAGTGATAAATATTCCGGTCCCATGGAGCATATTGGTAATGATTTTCAACATCAACAACCAAAAGACCCTTCAAACAAAAACAATATGTGGTTGAACCCACCTGCTATTGAACAATCAAACATCTGAAAAAAAAAAAACATCTTCCGAAACTGTCATCTTTTGAAAGAGGTTGAGCACTTTAAGTCCCACTTGAAACCTCTTGATTCTGTCGACCCCACTGGACACCCCCCATTTTCTGGTATGAACCTTGGAAGAAGGAAAAACACACGTGTGACGTAGAAGGCGATGTCCCTACCACGGCATGATGATCCCAATAATTTCAAATGTGAAAGTCGTTGGAACATTCATCGAATCATCATTCCTCACACAAACTGGTAGGTGGTTGAACCAACCCAGTCGAAACATATTGGTCAAAATGGGAATCTCCCCAAAATTTCGGGGTGAAAAGAAAAAAAAAGAAACCGCCACCCAGCAAACATCGTTCAGTGAAAAATGGGTGTATCTGCCTTTGGTCTGGGGTTCCACAAACAGGATATTTTCCAATGCGTAACATCTCGAAACAAATCCTAACTGTATGATACATGCTTCTTTAAAAACACATTTACAATCATAAATGCATAAAATCAAAACATGTTATCATAAATGTTCCTGGAAAGGTTTCAGTAATCAAGAAATAATTGTTAAAACAAAATTAAACATTCCCTAGGGATCCCATCACCTTCTGAGAATGGTAATGGAACCGAAATACCCTGCCTTTCGGAGGTGATTTTAGACCCCAATCATCCTCTGACGTTCGGTGATTGGATCCCTAGGGATTAAACCAAAAAAAAAACAACGGCGATCATCCAACTTCCATTACCTTCCGGTCATCAACTTTACAACCGAACACGTTCTCGACCGCACATCTCAAGGTTCCTGAACGACGCCCATGACTGGCTTGTTGCCTTGTGGCGAGACCACCTGGAGATTTTGAAAGGTGGAGGTCTCCACGGCCAATGTTGCTCACTGATCCCTCCCTTTCTGGGGGGGCAAACTGGAGAGGGTTAAGAAGGTGCCTAAACACCTCATAAGGTAATTTGGAGGGGTTGAATCTATATATCCCATAGTATCCGCGGGAATGTTATATTTAACTTTACTACTTATTGTGTAGTCACGGAGTCACGTAGCACAAAAAAAACATTGGAAGTAGGTAAATATACCCTACATAAATCCTATAGGCATGCGCAAACCCATCTGAACAACATTTGACAAACTCCTTCTCAAAAACCCATCTGAAGACACTTGTTGGTCCATTGGTTGGTGTTCCTTTTTTGCAAAACCCATCTCAAAAAAAACAAACTTGCAAGTCAAATAGTTATAGTCTATAGTAGTAAACATGGAGGAATCATCATCTTTTCACCCCCGAACGTTCAATTTTTCGGTGCACAGAAAAGGAACTACATGGGTTTTGGTTTAAACCACCGGCCTATTTATTAAGGTTGAACACGACATCAAAACTTCGCCCATTTGTCAAAACTCAGGTCTGGGACCCTCGTGTGAACAAAAATAACATCACTTCGCCTTGAGTGAGTAGTTGGGGAGTTTTCCCGTTTCAGCAAGTTGTTTGGGACATAACATGGACTTGAGACATCGAAAATCACTCCATGTTGGGCCCATCTTTAAAAAAAATGAATAAAGAACAAAACATGACTTTATCCAAACACTCACTAATGTATGGTCTATTTGTCTAAATTAAACATAAAAATAAACCAAACGTGGGCAAATAGACCACACATCGAGTGTTTGCGTATGGCTGCCACTTTATTGTCCTGCTATATTGGTTGGGCCCGCCATGGCCAAACTTCCCAAACTCATCAACATCTTCACCAGAAATTTTCGAGTTCAAAAAAGAGTGCTTCTCATCATATTGGTTTCATCATATGTATATTATATATATACAGAATGGTTTGGATCCCCAAGATATAATAGAATAATAAAACAGACCCGAAATGAGATGATACCTCAACATAAACACCTCAGATAAGTCCAAGGTCCAATGTCTAATTACTTAGCCAACCAGCCAGAGTTTCGCGGTAATTTTGCAAAAACCTGTGATAGGGTTTTTAGGATAGTTACACTCCCTATAAAATTATGTTAGCCTCTAAGAATATAATAGAACGTACCACAAGAAAACCCAAAATTTCCCATCCAAAGTTTTCCGGTGCGTGTTGTTACGACTTCACGGAGGTGTTTGACCTTGGGCCTTGGCTGAAAAAAAACAACAACAAATTTCACAGGATCCATGGACATGGAATATTTACCTACCTGGAACCCGAAACATCAAGTTTTAAATGGATGGAAATGGCGATGTTTTTGACCATTTCCCAAGGAAAGGTGCGTAGAATCATCCAATGGAAACAACCATAAAACTCTGGTTGTTTTGGGTTCCAGGTATACCATACAAATTAACCTAATGCAAATAAACGTACCAGTCCCATGGATTCTATGGAAATTAGAACACACAGAATCACCTTCGTACAGGGCCCGGCCTGTCTAGGATTCAGCATCATGTGCTTGATTTCTGCTCGCGTTTCATGTGACTGACAAACGACACGCCAGAAAAAGGCGACCGGAGGAGTGTGAAGTGTACAATAAAAGTAGGTGATTTCGAAGTCCCCAACTGCTCTTTTCGACAAAATATCCTTTTTTCGCATTGATACATTTCAAAGTCCTAAATAAATCTCATGATAAGATTTATAAGGTCAAACATATATCATTTCATGAGAATCTGGTCTATTTAGCTTCTAGATTTGGATAAATCTGGGTAAAAATACACCATTTCTTTTGCCCCCATTGAGTGCCAGGGGTTGATTCAGTTCCCTACCCCGGTTGGCCCAGTGTACTGATGGTATGGCTGCTGGTGTTCTCGGATGGCATGTCGGGGGAAGTATAACTCATAAATACCCACGTGATATAGGGCCCTTTTTTTAGGGATGTCCCATAGGGGGCCCACGTTGGGCTCGGGGTCCAAGGCTGTTGTTTGGCTCAATTTGTTTGGGTGAGGGCAGAAGAATTGCACAGGTCAAATATATTTGTTGGGATTGTTTTGGGGGGGGGTCATCCCCCAATCCTATGATATAGTAGTTTGTGGCAGAAAATCACACAAAGTTTGGCTTGTGAATCCTTGTACTTTATGCCCGGTAAACACCAAACATATAGCCCTTATAGCATACAAGGTGGGAGACCCTACCAGCTAGAAGTAGAAGTTGTAAATCAACTTCTAGGGGTGAAAAATACCACTGCTACCCATTTATAACGCCATTTATAAGGGGGTTGCTTTTTTCCATTTATAACTGGTAGCTGCCCACGAACTGTATGGCATAATAGCAATTTTTAAGTCTTGATATTTCACATCCTCTACTCCGTGGCACTTCAATAATGCAGCAATTTTGGGAGGATTTCCCTAGCCAACACAAGGATAGAACATCTGGCATGCTTCCAAAATTCACGGTACAAGTCAATCTGGGCAAAAAACACATTTTGGGAACTCCAGATCTACTCTATACTTGTTGAATTCTATATAATAGTGGTATGTTTCAACACCCAAATGCACACGTACATAAAATCAATCATCTTATATTCAAAATTCTTGCTTACAATATATATATA
>DF244039.1:0-29774 GCA_000507305.1 Breviolum minutum Mf 1.05b.01 | reverse complement strand
CGATTTCTAGGTGTTTACATGCATGTTTAAGTTACTATTGCAACATAACTATCCAAATTCCAAAATCCAAACCAACTCTATCTGATACAGTTGGAAAAGGATAGCAAAATGCTTTTTCAAAATTAGAAGAAAAGGAAACCAAGAGTATAATTTTCATGATTTCTGGGTCTTCAAAGGCACGGTTGGGCTATATGTGTCCGGTCGATGGGCTTAGACAACCGCGACCCCCGCCCCGGGGAAATTGCCCGGGTCGGCGGCCACAGGCGCCAGCCTGTTTTAAATAAAAGTATGCATATTCTATTACTATAATACGTACTATTATATCTACAAATGAAATGCAGTAAAATGACAAGCTACGGGATGTACAGTATTCAAAAGGTGTTCCGAAAACACTGGTTGCTGAGAAATTGGGTCCAAAGGAGTCGAGGATGTCATCAAGATGGAAGCAAATCAATCATGTCAATGGACCATCACCGACCATCACGACCATCACCAAATCTAGCCATCTCCCCCCCCCAAAGATTGATAGGGATGCAAACATATCCAAAATGCATCAAAATGCCATGAACTCAATTCATCTACAGTATCTGTTCCTGCCGTCGACTTTCTGAACTTTCTGCCACTTCTGAGTGTCACACTTCATGTAGCATCACGTGGCAGAATATGATGGGCAAGACTTGCCTCAGTCCGAAATCGTGGCTGAAAAATGGTATGCAAAGAAATCAATTGCATTTAATATGGACATTTATGCCATGGAGGTCTTGATTGAGCCAACTAAAACAATATACTGGCAGCATGCATGCCACCAAGTCACTCGCCAAAATTCTAAGGATCTTTGCCGATTTTGCTTTGTAACCTCCGCAACACTTTTGTATACATCTGTCAGAAAACGTCACAAATGTATTGTCATTCCAACTCTGATGATGAACATTGATGACAGCACCGCCCTCCAAACACATCATTTCCAAATCGGTCAAGAAGACTGTCACCTTGCCATTTGTCATCAAAGCCCAAAATCTTTCTAGAAAATATTCAAAACCTTAGTCAGATCTTTGTGACACAAACTGCTTGCTATCCATATCTGTTTCCACCTCTTTGTCCCATTGGCCCACATGTATCACAATTCCCTCTCAACTTGCCTCCAGCATTGCAGTGGAGGTGGTCGCCAACAATGCTGGGCACAACAAACTAAATAGCTCTGCTAAGGAGGACCAAACCTCAACGAGGCAAATCAGTAACCTTTCCGTGGTTGTCACCATGTATATTCTCTTTGAGGAAATCTGCCGGGATTCACAACAATTGAAACAAAACATATATTCTATCATGTTGTATCCAACTGGCAAACTAACCTTAAATGAATAATGACAAACTACAATCTGCAACAGTACACGATTCATTATGATACGCTAAGTTCATTGTCACCAACACCTGCATTCAATCTTTGTTTGACTCAATCTTCTATCCCTGAGACAGTCACCAAGACATCAACAACTCAAATATCTGAGTTCCAAACCAGCAAATGAGGAAGTCGAGCTATATCACTAAACATGGCCCACCAGCGCAACTCATTGAAACTTCCCTGATGCCAACGTCCCCATGCAGCACCAGATCGTCTCAAGTTCCAACCTAAGATGTTGAAGGTTGAACATATGTTCCAAGGCAATGCAAATAACACTAAATCAATAGAAATCCTGTATTTTCTTGTTGACATCACCGGAAATCCCTCAAGACCAACCGGAGATCATTGATCTTCCAACCAATTTGTCAACCTTGCCTGGGCGTTGATGGGCCACATGTCCATCTTGACCATAACTTCGCATGAAAAATAATGGCAGAAGCGTTTCTTGTGGCACCAGTAGTGGTAATCCAAGGCTATAAAGCTCGTAGAACACCTCATCAGATCTTGGGAATGGCAACTTGTGAGTTTGCAAGTACCACTCTGACATAGATGTACGTAAATGACTTGTAACACAAGTTGTGCCACAAAAAAAAATAATGTACGAATCAACCAACAATAAAAGAATCTTCCAAATGTCATGAAGTGTCTCTACCTTTGCTGGAGACTAGGCAAAAGTCTATCACTTTCAATCTTTTTAAAGAAACAACTCACCCAATAATTCCAAAAACACTATCCTTTCAACATCATCTCACCATCTGTGGCATGGGACCAAAGTCTGTGCATCGTAAGGTAAGACAACTGCGGCACGAAAAGTGGACCAAGCTTTCCAGGTGGTGTCCAAATGTGACATGTACTGGAAGCGCCAGGTTGAAATCTCTCCTTCCTGAGCAATTTCAGACTTCAACAAATTTGGTGAAACTCTCACGACTTCCATGTGTAGAATGTATTTTCATCCCATTCTTGCTCCTCTTGGGAGAGTTTGGTTTTCGGCATCAGCACTGAATTGAAAAAAACAACAACTCATTTTTTGAATGCAGCTCTTTCCCCAATGTCAGTGCCGAGACACACTTATCCCCGCATTGAGAATGCATTGGAAGTCCCAGAATGTAAAGACCTGAAGAACGAAAATCGTGTCATGTCTTCTGTTTGTCCAACTTATCTGCTTTTTCAACTGTTTTTCCATTCTTCACATTCATCCGAGGTGAATTTGCCATTCCTGCCTGTTTCGTGATGAGAACATCCAAGTTCTCGGGGTTATATTGGACATCCATGTAGTCTGCAACAGGTCGGAGCACTGGAATCAACGTGCCCGTCTGCCAATAGCTTTGTGCTGCAATGGGAGGTGACATAAAAACCTGCAGAGTGGCGCGATTGGCGCGTAGGCGCGTGGCACTTTTGATGGGTGTTTGGAGGTTGAAACAAATCAAGAAGTATCAACACAGGAGCCACCCTCGCCGAAAGTTGCTCTTCATCTCAGCGGCTAATTGCAGTGATGTGTGGGTGGCCAAAGTTTTGGCCACAAAATCATAGAACCTCATTTTCATGAATTCCATTCTGCCAACATGCTGTTGAAAAGATGTGTTTAAGCCCAAGGTATCAACATCTTGAGCATTGTCAACATCTTGGATTGTTCTAAAGATCTCTAATGTAGTTTACGATGATTCACGGCACATCCTTTCCAAAATTAATCGCCCGAAGACACGATCTGCATCTCGGCATTCAAATATGCCCCTAACGGGTTTCCCAAATAGCCAATGACCTGGGTAGCAGCACCAAGATGCCTTAAGTAAAAGGGATGTCTATATCTATATCATTCCAGATATCTGAACATTACGGTTACATCAATTATGAATATAATACGGTTACATCAATTATGAATATAAAGGCTCCTTGACTCCTTGTTTATGATATGAGTGGAAATATTTGAAAGTACAAGTATGATGCAGTTTTGCCATCCTAATTGCCGTTGGGAGACTGGCTTCTGCCATTCAAAGAGAAGCCAACAAAGGAAAGCAGGTTCCCCACACAACAACCTTTGCCAAAGGAAAGTACACTTTGGAGTTGTGGAACCTGGAACCTGGTCTTTTTGGATGTTTCATGATTTCACGATGGTTTCTTCAAATCAAAGCACAAAATGATAGATCCTGTTGCCGGGAAACAGATCGGATTCTTGTGCGAAGCGACTTGCACTCTGAAAAAACTGCTCCCCAAAGTCTTGAAAATTCTCCACCAGTGGGAAGTGCCCAAGTCCATCCTGACAAATGTTGATCCAATGTAAGACTGATTTCAGGATGAGCTTACAGTACGGTACGGGACCACGGGATATCCATAACATTCAATAATCTTACCATCGTTGCATTCCGAATGCGCATGTGACCCTGTTGAATTTACCAGTATGGTCGCAGCATCCTGCCTGGCGTGTACCAAGGTGAAAGACATGCAGAGTTTGACATTGGACGCCCGGTGCCAAGAAATCATCCAAACAACGTGTCGTTGAGAGCGTTGCTTCCTAATGGGTATGGGTGATGGGAATTGGGAATATCCCAACGTTCCAAATGAAAATGGAAAATGAATGCCAGCTGCAAAAAATACCAAGAGAAAACGAATGATGTTCAAAATGCAAAAATGAGATACATTGGAAGGTCCCTGAATCCACGGAATCCACGGCCACTTCTTCGTCAACATCTGCGGCTTAGCCACCGTTTCAAAGAGTTGACTCCAAAGGCTCAATGGCTCCAACAACAACGATGGATGGGAAGAAACTCCCCAGACCTGACATCAGATGAAACCAATGATGAAATATGATGAAATGATATGAAATGATATTGATTTGAAAAGATTTTGACAATTGAAGATGGTGTTTAAACTTAACACAAGGATTTGGAACATCAATAAAAAACATGTTGTAAACTTTGTAGCGCTTCAACACAAGTGCGAAATTTCTGAAGCCATTTGCTGATTTCCAATCACCAACTAAAGTGGAATTCATCAACCCTCGCACCTTGAAAGGACGCAGATTTAGATCATTTGGAGGATGAACCATGATGTTGGTGACCTGTCATTTCCATAGATTTTGGATAGATTTCACAGGAAACTCCACACACCTGCTCCATCTCATCTCATCCCTGCACATCTGACATCTGCTGACCTGTTGAAGAAAACGATGTCCCATGGCCCATGCTGCCGCATCAAAGGCAGGACCCACTTCACCAGCAGGGAGTACCTCTGAGAGGTCATACAGACACGAGCGACACGGCCACGGGGGCAAAACAAAAAAACGTTTGTTTGGCTTCCCTTCTTTTGTGTTGATCTACAGTATGTCGTGTTGTGAAGCTGAATCATTCTGGAAGCTGGCTGAATATCAATGCAGGGTCCAAATTTATGTTCGTGTTTATGTTGATGCATGTATTCATGTTTTCAATCGAATTGTCGAGAGAAACTTGAAGAAAATTCCACATTTTCACTGTTTTTGGCCCAATTTTGCCTCCAAGACATCTGTCAACTTGGCCCAACCGGAAGACTCCAGTAAAGTCAATGCACGATGCCTTAATGTGTCACTGGACAATATTTTAAAGCTGTAAGGAAAAGAAATACAAGAGAAGCAAACAAAAGAGAAGGTATCAGGAACCAATAAAACAAAAGAGCAAAGTCTCAACATCCTATACATTCCTATACGATGAAAACACTATTAAGGCAAACCAAGGATTATTGAAGGCCGCAGAGTAACCATTAAAGGATACAAAAATGAACGACAAGCAGAACAAGACTACCAGTACAAGCACAAAGAGTTGAAGGACACGTGTTCCCCGACGACACTACGAAACAGCAACTACGGAAAAGTAGACAAATCATGAACAAATCCTTCACATCCTCAAGGAGCTTTTACTGGATATGATGAGATGATTCATTCAAGACCCAAATCATTGTCATCTCCAACCTCGGTACTTCTCCCCACGAGTTCCATCTGAGCAACCCTCCATGCAACAAATCTCGAAGTATCCATCGCCCACGCGACTGCAGCTGTGCCATCGTCGTTTCATCTCGGTTGCGAAGAGCATCCAAGACCTGGAGAAAAATGGCAACATGTTCATACATGTTCAATGAGTGTTCTTTGTTTTGTGAAATTTTGAAATTAAAAAAATGATGATCCCGACCTGTTGCTTCTCCTCCATGTGCGAGTCCTGTCTGCAAATTGTGCTAACTCCGAGCTTTGTTTGGTCTTGCGAAATCAACTGAAAGGCCGTGTTGACCTACCAAACCTCAACACACAGAAGCATCGAATAACTCCTCCTCACTGAAAATGCTTGAGGGTTGATGTAGGAAAAGCTCCGTGTCAGGTCCATAACGATCTGCCATCACATCCTCCCGAGATAATGTATCTGTTTTTTTTTCTGCATTGTTGTTTTTTAATTCTGATCTAGCTAGATTTGACAAAGTCTCTGTGATAACTTGTTACCCATCAGCACAAAACAGGGAAAGAATCCAGTGAAAGTTTCCAGTAAAATTCCAGTGTTTCTGTACATCACAGCCATTTGAGCCAGTTCGAAGCGCACCTGTTGCACCCGAAGTTCGCATAGCAAAGCCGTTATCCAGCCAAAGATACATGGCAATTGTGGTCCCAGTGCTGTGGCTGTGAGCAATGCCACCTGGCAGGCGAAGTGGCGAAACTTTCTCCCATACAAAACATCCACATCTAAACCAACAGGGTCGCCTCCTGTGCAAAGTTCGGTATGGGAACACCATGCCTGAGTTTCATTGCATGGCTGATGATTTTCGTTCGTCCCATGATGTCCAGTTGTAAAACTGTTGTTTTTTTCAAGTTGCTCCCAGTTGTCTTCATTCAAGGCATCCAGTTTTTCACACAGCACCTCAGATGTTGACATTGCAGAATATAAACGTCATAAAACCAAAAAGTCAGTTTTGCAGTTTTGCAAACAAACTCAGAATCCAACGAAGAATACCGCTTGCTGTTGAAATATGTAAGTCACTTGGGGCAGAAATAACCGCACAAAATCCATAGCATAGTGAAATGCAGTAGCCTTGGTGAGCAAAGAAAGCTTGCGAATCACCCCTTCCTCAATACTATCTGACCACATCAAAACCAAAAAACATCACCAAGTCTCATGAAACATCTCATTGTTTATCATTAACCTGTCCATCCTATGAAATAAAATGCTCGAAGGAAGTTTAGAAGTCTAACTTCCGACAATATGCAGAGTTGAAAAGCAGAGTAGAAGTGTCAAGCAGAGTAGAGATGTCAAGTTAGCAGAAAGGAGATCAACACGCGTGTAGAGTCAGTAGAAAGCAGGTACACGTGCGCGAAATGTTAGCGACGCCGAGAATCGCTGTGTTTTTTCAATGATTCGTGGTTCCTGATGTTCGAAAAGTAGCCTCGGTNACCATTGTAAGTCAAAATGTGCAAAAAACCTCATTGCGGGACCAATTTTGGAAGTTCCGATGTCCAAAACTCGCACGCCGCTGTGGCGCGAAGCACATTTGCAATGTGAAAAACACCACAGTCTCGGGCCACTTTTTGAAGTTAAGACGTTAAAAAATGGCACGCCGCTGTGGCGCGAAGTGCATTTCTAAGTCAAAATGTGCAAAACACCTGCGTGGTGCAGCATTTTGAACGGTTTCTAACTGACTAGCTCACTAACTGATTGGAAAAGAGTAGATGATATTTTCTTGCATGACCACATAGGAGGGGATGACATTTCATTGCACCCGCCACTATGGTTTTACTAACTAACTAACTCACTCACACGAACTAGCTAGCTAGCTAGCTAGCTAGCTAGCTAGCTAGCTAGCTAGCTAACTAACTAGCTAGCTAGCTAGCTAGCTAGCTAACTAACTAACTAACTAACTAACTAACTAACTAACTAACTAACTAGCCAGTTAGTCAGTTAATCAGTTAGACAGTTCGGCAGTTAGTCAGATCCATCAGTGTTTTCGCTTTGTCATCCGTGATTCACAACAACCAATCTCTCCTATACGTTTCCTCTTCTTGAAACTTCCGCCACCGCCTCGTGCGGCTCTACTGGTATATAGAGTATATAGAGTATATATATATATATATTATATTTACATATATTTACATGTGCCACATCATATCATTCATGTTTAAATTGAAGAATCTTTATATTTCTTCGTTGATCCTGTTGGAATCCCATTAAGCCTTGACGAGTCAAATGCATGCCATGGTGCCGTGGCATTCAGATCAGACTGCCTTCCTGCGACGCTATTTCGGCCCAGGTGACCACCCCACCCAGGAAATCCCTCAAAAAAAGTGAGATCTCGAAGAATAAATTCAGAACCTTCAGTTTTTGAAAGTGGAAGTACGCTTGTTTAATTTGCTGATTATCTTGCCAATGTTTTTTTTTCCGATCCGGAGTGTTTCAGGCACCTGTGCATGGTGAAGCATCTGGAGGTGTGGCAGCATCTACAATCTGCCGCCAAAAACGCCAAGGAGGACTCCTGGAAACGTTTGCTTGGGAAAAAACGAGGGGTTTGCTTCACAGATTGTGAGCACATACAACAAAGAAACAAAGACAGCTTATAGCTTATGACTCCAGGTTTCTATGTTTCCTGAATGCAATTTGTGTTTGATCTTATCGAATATAGAAGGCAAAGATTGTTGCATCTTTTTGGAGTTGGATAAGTTTCAGGATTTCTGGCCACGAGCCTGGAACAAGATAGTAAAGGATGTTCACCAAAGCCCATCCGGTTGGGACTCACCAGCACCGCCTGTTCGGTGCAGACATTCTGCTGTTACAACCTTAAGCAATCCTTCAGTTGACCAGTTGACCAATGAATGCCAATTTGTTGTTGGGCAAGCATGCTTTTCAAGATTTTATGGCAAAGATCTTTAACATCTCACAGAGTTTCCTATTTGGCTCGCCTCAAACTGATCTAAACATGGGCAAACCGAACATCGCCGAGAGGCTTAAGTATAGCCAACATCTTCAAGTGGTTTCATATGTTTTTCATGGTACGAAAGCGAACTATGCAACAATTTGGAGATGTCTTCCTTGTCGACTGTGTCTAATTTCCGTAATTTCCAAGTAACTCTGTAATTCCATCAAAGTTTCTGGAAAATATGTTTTGTGCTGGTCATTCAGCATACTCACAATCTGAGGGTGAGGTTGAAACGTTCTCCACACTGAGAGCCATGGACGCTGAGGAAACAGCACTAAGTTGAAACACAATGAGACGAAGCAAGACGGTTTTCAGTCTAAAGTTGATGAACATCCGAGCGAAATGTGGTGCGGACATCTATTTTTTGCCCACCTGCCACACCCCTTACGGTGTGCCTCGTGAACTTGAACTATTAAGGCATCATCTGCACAACAAACTTGAGAAACCGATTCAAAATACCACCAGTCCTGTGTTTTGGAGTGCAAAATAGATAAATTAGGAATGAACATCAAATCAAACCAGAATTTGCTGCAATCAAAAAAACATTCAGAATTTTCATAATGTACAAATAATATCCGAATCACCACTCATTATGATATCACAATGACGTATCAAAACAATGCAAACCCAAAATATGCTAATTTTGCCTTGCACTCCGAACCTCTCTTGCACTCAGTACAAATGCTGCCTTCTGCTGTCCCATTTGCCCACTCAAATGTGGCCCTACTGTTGAACACAGGGAAGAACGCGTAACCCGAAAGGGCGCATTTGGCAACGAAGTCGTGAACTCGTCTCGTTCTCGTCTTCACGCTCTGTACAAATGGCCGGGGCTGCGCCATTGGCTACGCCGATCATTTTCTCTATCTGGTTTGTAAATGGCCTGTTGCAAATGAGATCCACAAAGATCTACCTGATAAGTATCCCCAAACTTGAAACTGTTGTTTGATGCTTATGTTTTTTTGCTCTCATGTCGTGGTCAGAAACAAACCCTCAAACCCTAGATTAGGCCATTCGGCCACTTGGCAATGGCCAACCGCAACGTTCAAATGGAAAAACATGCGGTGCCCATGAAGACCGACCGGAAACGGACGAAGCGGAACGGGGGCTCAACCTTCAAATGTCACATCACAATAGCCTCCGAATTTCCTGTCACTTTGCTGAGTTGCAAAAATTAAAAGGCAAATCTTCAGAAGTATGGATACAATGGATACCAGAAATTCAAAGTGATTTGGATCATACCAGAAAAAACACTGCAATGAAAAGGGTGTTTTGGTAAACACAAACTCAACATCTTCCCGTAAAAGTCCTGGTTTCGGCTCAACTGGAGGCCCCAAACATTCAGAGAGCTTTGAATGCCAAAGTCGGTTCGATAGGAAGGATCGTGCTGCTGATTGCCTTGGGAAGCCAACGGGGTCCCCGGGGGGATTTTTTTACCCCCATACCCAGGTGGGGTTTGGTTGTAGCGATGTTGTTATGACGAGTTGCACCCAATGAGCCCAAGGCCCACCACCACCAGTTAGTCCCAATTCCACAGGGTCATTGATGCTTCGGAAGCACAAGTTGGCAATCTGTTGCTCCACCTGCAGGCAACGTATGAAAAATCTCAAGTGGATGAATCCATGGATTTTAGGGATTTGGGAATTCTGGTCATGGGATTTTTCTCAGATTCCAAATAAAGAAACTTCAAGGCTTGAGTTTTGACACTCTGTTTCACTTGAAACTCTTCGAAAGTGATGCCCACACCATGTCTTGGTCGCGATGCCAGTAAAAAAGTGTGTGCGCTGCCCACAAATAGCCATAGGAGTACGCGGTTGGAATTGGTTCACCCCATTCCTCATTCAAGAATAAATAACGAAACAATGACATCTCTCAAACTGGCTTGCAAACAAATCTCTCCAACAATGAACTTTTTTTCACAAGGCATACTGCAACTATTTGACCATCCATGCACAAAGGGTTGAGAACGATATACAACAACGGATCGTTGCGAAATTTGAGGATATCTTGCAACGGAGTGGCCAAGATCAATCGTTTTGCTCCTTGACCCAAAGACTCCAAACCCATCTGATGAGAACGCTCCCTTGCTAAGGCCTGATGCATGACCAAATGCCACGAGACAGGCCAATTTCTTGCTAATTTGGTCTACTTTTCTCGAAGTTTACGTAAAAAACGTCCCTTTCATGTCAGAAATCTGATGTTCATGTCAGATGGCAGTCACATCATTGCAAACTGAAAAATCATTCCCCGCCTCAGCAGTTTGTAGGGCACTTCTAGCCACTGCCAAGCGGCTTGCACACCACGTGTCGGTGCCACTGGTTTTTTGGGGTATACACATGGCCTCAATGGCATGTGCATCAGCATGCAAGGATGTTGAAAGCAACAAGGTGAGTCAATATATGAAAAACAGGATTCGTTGTTTATTCCCAAAAAACATGCAGATATAAGATGTTTAACTGTTTAACTGTTTAACCATCTAAAATGGGACGATTTATGTTGAAGACTGGTTTCAACTCTGAAAGGCAACAAAAAACTGTCCAGAAATCTTATTTTTTTCAGCAGTAGAATCATGTAGGGATCCAAAATGAATTGAGCTGCTGCATATTCATAAAGCGCAAGGACTTGAGCAGAGCGTAAACTCAGCATTCGTGCAGAGACCACCAAATCTTCCACCTTCCGGAGTTTCGAAAAGTCACATGAAAACCGTTGCCTTGACTGTCAGAATGCTATAAGAATACAGTAAGAATACAGTAAGAATACAGTAAGAATACATCAATACATGAAGATACAACAGCCTCTGGATGGCCCAACTGGAACTGGAACTCTTCAAAACGCTTGGCCAAAGCAGCAAAAGTTGAATTCGTCTCTATGAGAAGCGGTCGTAAATGCTCCTTCAAAGGCTTGAAACAATTTCAGATCGTCATCAATTCTCACAACTGTTCTCATTAGCATGAACAACACCAACGAACACCGTCCACGTTCAGGCAAGTTTGATTCGTTGGTGGAAACTCAGTAGTCATCTCACAGGGTGTTTCAATGGACGACGATTAGAAACCTTGCAATTTCACAACAAAGCACTAAGCACAAAGTAGCACGAAACGATTTCATCGGATGTTTTTGCCTAGCAAAGAGTCGGACGCGTTTGAACATGTGCCAAGTGCCGTTTGGCAGTGCACGATTCTGCAGGTGAATTCATGTGATGGGTCTCACATGGCTCATTAGTGGTGTCTTGGTGACAACCCTCGGTTGTACTCACTTGATTCACAAAGCAAAATGCCAACAAGCAAAACGATACACACTACACCACTGTGATCATTACCCCATCCCTTGAGAACTCTCTCCATCCTTTGCACTTGTAGATTTGCCCCAACCAAGACGAGTCTTCCAAAAGGAGAAGCTCCATCTGCTTTCTGGTTTTGGAGAACTTGGTGGTTTTGGTTCTAAATTTGTGGATTTCGCTCCAGCATCAGAAAGCGTAGGATCTGGTGCCAGACTTTTCTCACTTTTGTCAGCAACTTTTCCAGCTTCCTTTGGATCTGCCGTTGCAGCAGGTGTGTCCTTGCCCTCCTGTCCCTGTCCTTCCTTGGTCTCCTTGGCATTCTTTAGGTCTTGTTGCGAGGAGGTTCGCAAGACTTTAGAGACCGAAGTGTCCAGTGCACTCAGTACACTGTGAGCATGGCGATCTTTGCTTTCTTTGCCTTTGTCATATTTGTCATATTTGTCATGTTTGTCAAAATCCTCGACTGCTTGGTAAGCTGCCTTGGCAGCACTGCTATTCCGGACATCGGGTTTAGCCAAGGTCCACAAGGAAAGGAAGGATTTTTTGGCACTGGGGCGCTTGGCTGGATCTTTTTGTAGCAAAGCCTTCAGGAGTTGCATGATGCTACCACCATATTCACCAAAGAGTGTTGGATCATATCTCACCTTGCATTTAGCTGTGAGTTCCAAGACTTTCTTCAAACTTTTTCCTGGGAATGGTAGGGTGTTGCTGAGGGCGAAATAAAGTACAGCACCGGAACCAAAGACATCCACTTTCTCATCGTAAGGAAGATCTGTGACGACTTCTGGTGGCGCATAACCTGGAGATCCCACACGTTTTTGCATGGCTTCCTCGTCTTTGACGAAGGCAGCAATGCCAAGATCTGAAAGAACGGCTTTGGACGAAGCTAACAAAATGTTTTCTGCTTTCACATCTCGATGTACTACCCCTAAACGATGGAGATGTGTCAATGCAGACAGCAAGCATAACATCAAGGTCACAGCTGCTGGTTCGGGCATGGCCCCATTTGCTGCCAAGTAATCAAACAAATCTCCAGCTGAATACAAGGACATCACAATGCACCATCGTGCACGTGGCAATTCTGCTGCATCCTCTTCTTCATGATAACAAAAGACACCAAACAATGCTGTGATGTTTGGATGACCTTTGGCTACCGCCAGAAATTCAATTTCACTTCTAATGGAAGCTTCTTCTGCAAGACCTCCACTTTTGTTCAATTTCTTGATAGCTACCTGAGGGACTGCAGGCATATCCAGTGATTTCGCTGATTCTTTTTGAGCTGGCAAGTGCATCCTTGACTGTCCCAGATAAACAGTGCCACAACCTCCAGAACCAAGTGCCCGCTCCGTCAATGTATAGCAATTTTGCAGATCCCAACGTAAGGCTCCGCGACTACCGAATTGAAACAGGAGACGAAGGAAATCACTTGATTCAGCTGCTTGAGTATACATCAACCAAACATCCTCCAGAGGTACTTCATCTCCATTGACTCCATTGGTGGCACTAGAGGGTGAAGGACGCGGAGCCAAAGCGAGAAGGTATTCGACGACTTCACCCTTTTGAACAGCCTCTGAACGGCTACTGGCCGAGAGGTAAACGAGGTCTGCCATAAGCAAAGGGACGGAGAACAACAGATCTCCACTTTCAGTAAGGCCTTGTAGATAACCACCCGAAAAACTCAAGATAGGAAGTTGTGCTTCCTCCAAAAAGCTGGGTTTGGTTTCTGATTTTGCCTTACTTGGAAGTATTGAAAGTTCCTCATCTGCAAATGCATGTTGAAGCAGATTCAGCAACGATTCATGCCGTCTCTTGTCCGGAGTTGAAGGCCTCCATGGCACCGGGGCACGGGAACCACTGGAACCGCTGCTGTGCACCGGATGGAGAAAAAGCCACCGGAAACCCTTGGCTTCCGCCATGGCTCCATGGAACCAAAGAAGCTGCAAAATCCGAAAAAATTCGGAAAATCAGCTGTGATTTTTTGTGACATCGGATACACTATGGATACTCATGATGATAGATTTTTTTCAAAAGTGAAGTCTTCCAGATTTGACATGTTCATGATATGTTTCACAAATCTTTCATTGCTTGCAAGCAATCTCTGCGTGCTCACCATGACTCTTGTATCTATCTTCACCGCTGTCAGTCCTGAAACCATTGCTGCCGTTGCAAGTGAAGCTGGCCCATCAGGACATCTTTGATCGCAGCACTGCCCTGGACACCAAAAAAAACGTGACATTTTTCATCGAAAAATTTTGAAGCTTTTAAGGATCGGATCCGCCTCTGCCACTGCTCGTAAAAGTCGGCCAGTTGGTGGTGTCTGCAACGGAACCACAGAAAGGCAATTGGAAGTCATGCTTGACAGCTTATGCATATACATATATATATGTTTACAATATATGTTTACATCTTCCATGAATTAGGTCATCTATTCTTCAGGATATGTATTTAATAGTTTCCCATATCAAAATGACATCCCTCGTGTCTTTTCGTGTGATTGACCATTTGGATCCATTTGGCCAGTCCTCGTGCCAAAGCTCCATGAAGTGTAAACGATCTGGTTGAGGAGCACCCTGTCGTGTGGCTCGAGAGTTTTTCATCCGCATGTGTCAAAATTGATCATTGTTTTTGACGTTCCAGTGATCTTTATCATTTGGCAAATATGCATGTATCGTTTTGGGCACCTATCATCTACATTCTATGTAATCATACTGTCATCATACTGTCGTGCTTTTGGGATATACAATTATACAGAATTATACGTATACATGTATCATACAATCATATTATACAATCATATTATACAATCATACTATACATATGTATTATACATATGTATCCTAATATGATCCTTCGCACCCACCATTACACCATTGTACTACCCAAAAAATTCCATGCTCTGTCTGCCTCGCCCAAGGATCGGGCCACCACCGAGGCAAAGTCTGACAATCCTTCCGAGCCCTGCAGATATGCGATGCCTGTGGCCTTACTTTGTTGCACCGCGGGGCTGTGGTTTTCCACCGGGGAAAAAATCACGTTTTGTTGAGGAAATCATGATGAATCAGGTAGATATTAGTTCAATATGACATCTTCGCGTAGTTTGTAATATGTGCTCATCATGTAACATAGCATGCGAATATCCCACATGTAATTACACAAGTCATCTCATTCCATCAAGCAGCAGAACCAGGACCAGTTCCAGGTGCTGGGATAGTCTGAACACCTGACCACAAGACACGAGACATTCTCACCTTCCCACATGTCATTTGATTCACCTGCAAAATAAACTTCAAAACAGTGTGACACATCTACTCTGATCCAAAAAAGCCACTCTGAACTCCGCGAATGATTCCAAGATTGAAATTCCATAAAAAAGATCTAGACATTTCTGCATAATTAAATATGACATGAAATTACTAAATTACATTTTAGATTTCATCATCTTTATTTCATTCTGCCAGATTTCGCTTCAAACTTCACCCTTTGAGTCGTGTCATCACCTCCTTGGCGAATGCCGCGGATCAGAAGTCGTCGTTGCTCCGTGGCATAGTCCGTCAAGAGCTCAGCCAGTCTGCGGCTCCTTTTCTGGCCCAAAAAAAGGATGTTTGACACGACTTTCATCCCCCATCGTGAAATCCAAACTCATTGTGAAATCCCGAACTGAATCCCAAATGAAATCTTTGCTTATCTTCAAAGTATCAATAGTATCGATGTGAAATTCTTTTTGGAAAAATGATTCTTCCAAAAAGATCCTCCAATTTTCTCCATGCCTCCCTTCATCTTCATCATCAAATTCTATCAGATTTTCATCCAAGCTGCGAAGGACCCAAGAATCGCAGAAGATGTTGAAAAGCTTCCATCAATGTCAATGGACGCCAAGCGACCAAGGCTTGAACAGAGTTTGCCTTGAAAACGGAAAACCCACAGGGTTGATGGATTGAGTTTTCCTCGTATGATTTGATAGATTTTTGTTCATGTATTTCTCTAGTGATACATGGAAATTATAGTTATTGTAAGCTGACTAGTGTATGAGTATATCTGTACTACAAAACAAAAGAAAGGTTTTTAATGTTGTATTGCAACTCCGGTTGCTTTCTTGATCATTTGGGGGAGTCGTATCATTTTACTTAACAAAATGGATGTATTGTCAAAAGTGTATCACCAAGAAACAAGCCAATAGCCCCACTGCCATCCACTTTCAAAGTTCAGTTGTCCCATCAATGGTACCTCACCAGGAATCGGATACACTTTAAAACGTAAAAAATTGGAGCAACTAAGCTCGGTACAGATCCTGGGATGGCATCAAGCGTGTCTGCATCCTCAGCGTCTTGAAATTGTTTTTGTAAACTTCAAAACAAACTCAACCGTGAACAGTTTTACACATTGAGTCTTACACCAAGCATCTTCAACTCTATCCAATGAGTAGATTGGTGCCAAGAACAAGGGCACAGAGATGTCAAAGTTCACCCAATAGGCTGTTTCCTTGGACAAAGCTCCAATCACAACATGTTCTGCTGCGTTTAGATTGATATTCTTGGAAAATGTTCCAAAATGTTAGAAAGAAAGCGAAAATATGCGAAAATTATCTCTTGCACTTTGACAGTTGACGGGATGTGCATATGCTTGCCCATGTCTTCCCGAAATCTTTTAGTCTTTGGCAAACAAGGGGTCAACATGTTCACAGACATTTGCAACCAACCGAAGTTTGACATCAACAACGTGACAAGTTTCTGGATAGAACACCACAGGACGACCCTGCTGCAGCAGGAAAGATGTCCAATTTCCTAAGCAGTCAAACTGAAAAGAACAAACTTCATCAAACATCCAAATTTCGATTCAAAAGTGTTTCATGCCAAATCGGGGAGAGAAAAAAACACGCTTCAACTTCTCAACTTCAAGTGTTGACCGAGTTGCTGAGATCAGAGAAGTTGGTGTTCCCATAGGTTGGTGCTGGATCCAAGAGCGAATATGCTTGGACTGTATGTGGCATGCTTACCTTTCAGCTGATTCCAACAAAGATTTCATTGAGGACATGGTAGCCATGGGTATGCCAACAATGCAAAACAATGATTTTTCACGTTCAACTTTCATGTCATTCACACTTCATTTGCCAACCCAATGAAACATTCAAATATTTCTCTGAGCTGCGATTTGTGGATTGGCAAAGTAGTTGAGGTAATTGAAATTCAAAGTCTTCTTGTTCTTCCCAGGCCTGGCAAGAATAAAACTTCAGGTTCGGAATCAACCGTCCGACTTCCATATCTAACTTGGTCTGATCACACATCTGTTGCTTTTGTTGACCCACTTGCCTGGGATCTCGAAAGCCATCAGCATGTTGATTGGTGGAACAATGATTCTTCACCAAGAGCTTCTGTGAACCAAGCTCATCCTCCACAATTCATCATTCATCCATCAAAGTCTCTGAAATCAAATTGTGTTGCAAGACAGAAATTACTGGAAGATATTTTAAAGAATGAGGGTCAGATATGGTCAGATGACATGCAATGGTAAACTTCAGTGTTTCGTTGAACATTACTTTTTTTATGTTTTCGTTCATGTTCGTTCCAAACATGACACCCCTTTCCTGCGTGATATTCAGTAGGCGGATCATCTCGGTTGCTCGGAGTCCTGTGAGGGACAAAAGGAAGGGATAGGACCGGACCTGAATTGAGATGTGTTTCAGTAAATGTGTAGAAATTCTATATTCTTGCTTTGTCTGGGAAGGATATCATTATATACAGATTCATAATCTATGTATCCATTTGCACAATAAAATCCTGATGTCCAATTGGACGCAATGTTCAAGTCACATTGATTCCTGATATCTAAAACAGACTGATCCAAATTGAAAGTACTAAAAGCATTCAAGTCTTATGATTACGGTCATCTTCAGATATCTTCGAAAAATAGCTGCATCTTTCTTTCAAATGCAAGCAAAAAAACACATAGAAAAACACCTTCAAACATAGAAAATGCTAGGAATCATCTGGGACTCCCATCATCCCATCCCATCTATCCATCCATCCCCTCACCTCGTGTAAATTCGGTGCTTCCCAACTCGGTGCCCAAATGATCGAAGCCGCAACTGCGCAACCAACGAACGCGGCCACGCACCTGTGCAGTTTTCCCTAGAAAAAAGCTAAATCTTGAGATATTCAGAGTTGGAGATTTTCATTGGATGTGATTTTGATGTGATTTTTTTGATATCTTTGTTGTTCCAGTGACTTAAAATTGATGTGATTTGAGAAGATGTCCGACTTCAAATGACTCTGCTTGCCTGTTCTTCATGATTTTGTCGTGGATTTGGCAGCAAGTTCAATGCATGCTGCTGCTTCAGCGAGAGTGGCACATCTGCTCCAACCTGCAACACAGGTCTTTATTTGTGGAGCTCAGCTAGTATGTTTTCCAAATTTTCCAGGGAGAGGAAATCTTGCAATTCCCACAAAGTTGTACTGAATACAGCCACTTAGTAATCCAGTATGTCACTATGGTTTCATATATTTTACCAATTTCTATCTTCAAAAAAAACACGTCTTTTTCACCTCGAGTCCTCTGGCATGAGCTGCTTCAACCAAGATCTGTAAACGCAAGCGTCGTTCATCACTCACTTCGAAACTGGTCATGGCCTGGAAGACAACTGCTCCAAGGTGCAGTTTGTCTCAAATCTTGAAGCCAACAGATTTTTCTCTCAAAAAGTTACCGATCATCGCTATATCACCGCTATGTTTTTGATATGGATTTATATAATTCATATTATCTACGTATATACATGTCTGGATTTTTCACATCTGCCATGCCACACGCCAAGATGTTTCCTATCTGTTTCAAGTCTTAGAGGCTTTCTGCCATGTTCTTTTCCAGGCTTGGAAAGCACCTGACTTTCATCTCTTCCTCGCCGATCTGCCAGCAGCATCCACTCCACATAATTCTGCTTCTGCGCCAACAACCAATCTAAATAATCCTGCCAGTCAAGTTTCCCGATCAAACTCCTGCTTTTTGTTGCCATCTTCATATGTTCAATTGTGTCAAACTTCATTCAAACCGATGCCGTTTCCAGATCCCAACTTGAAACTCAAAATCTCCGTCCTCCCAGGCATTGAGGGCTAAGGCCCATCGTTCCCGGTTCTCCGTTTGTCCATCAGCATCATATCCATTTAACAAATTTGTCAGCTCCAAAGGGTGTTGCGTATGATAATGCGATCCTGAAAGAAGCAAGTTTGATGGATTCAATTCCATCTCCTTTATCTCACATGTCCTCAAATTTGACCAATTCATATGACCTAAGGACCTGTATATATATAAATAGACAAATAGATAATATATCTTATATGTATTGTATATGATCTTATCAATTGAGACATGGAAAAATATGCCCAAAATATCCCAACATCGAAGAAAACCAAGATACCTCGAAACTCCCAACGAGGTGACTCATGCACATCCAGTGGGTGTTGTAGTCGAAGAACATCAGGATAAACCTCAGGGATTTTTCCTGTCAACGTTGGATGATTCAAGTCAGTGGATTTGACAAAAAACAATATGTTATAAATCTTGCACGAAGTGAGGTGAGAAAGCTACTTTTTTTTGCAAATTCAACATATCATCAACATATCATCAACAAAAATATGAGGTGCTGAGCCATGTTGCTGGCTTCAAAGGGTGAAGAAATGCAAATCCCAGGAGTTGTAGAAGTTCGAAGAAGGCATAGCCAACCGCTCGGATTGTCCTCTTGAGTGGCAAACCAAAAATGTCACCAAAACAGTGAAGATCTTGTCATTTGTCTATCATAGCAAGCTTCAAAAATACAATGTTCATCATCAAATGTCAGTCAGCTTATAGCAGTCCTTCCAGCACAAACAATCAAGACACGATCTGAAGTGTTGCGAGATCGTAAGATGAAGGCATCCGATGTGAGGCTGTCAACCTCTACATCTGTGACCAAGTCACCTTGGGGGGAAAGGTTCAACATCTTTAATTTGCGGCAGAAGTTTAACTTCATCTTCAAACCCAAAAAGAAATAAATCTCAAAGTCACTACGTCTTTATTGTTTTTCTGTTTAAATTTTATCCTCTGGATGGAAATCTTCACACTTAGTTCCAGAGATTCCAGAAAAAAAGAAAAAGGAATAGCCAAAAAACAACGAGGTCCAAGTCACTGGCTTCTGGAACCTTTCCAAGAGCGATAAGCAAATTGCCCCCCAGGGCCTTGTACTGCAAAACACAAACAAGTCGATAGTTATGCAACGAGTTTTGCGTGTTTTTTTAACGTTTTGAGCGGCAGAAATTCTGAACATTGAAACTTAGAATGCCAAATAAATTTCCCAGTCTTCCAAGCATCCTTGTCATAGTGGCCCAAACGTTGTTCAGCACTTTTTTGCAATGCCCAAAGCTCTGGGGGTGCACCTGGAAGCTTTAAAATGAGAAGTGACCTCTCCTCACGCAAAAAACCGCTCCCAAAGTCGCTTTTTTGGATGGAAAAAAACCTGAAACCAATTGGAATTTCGAATATTTGTGGGCCAACTCCAAAAATTGATTCACAAAAGTGTTACTCTCAAACTCTAAAGCATTTTCCAAGATATCCCAGTTACGAATGATAGGCTCGGCAAAGGCATTGACAGCCAAGCAGAAAAAACTCCAGGTCACGTAGCTCATGGGCTTTCAACTTCCGAGGTGAAGTCGTGTTGTGTGAGTTTTTTGAGGCGTTGCCAAAAAAACAGTTGTGGAAAGTTTTTGGAGGGATGAATAAATAATTCCCGTACAAAGCTCACTGATTGTTTGTTGATGTTTTGATCGTTGGATCATATGCGTTGATATATCATTGATATGCATTGATATTAGATCCTGCGTTGGATCATATGCGTTGATATATCATTGATATGCATTGATATTAGATCCTGTTCAAAAGAGATGATCTTGTGTATGTTGTATCAAAAAATCATGACGACACCTCTTCTATCCTCAGTTCATATAGATCATTATCATGAATCGACATTGAATCCATGAATTTTCCACAAAAGCTTTCTCAGAAGCTGCGAGTAAAGCAGTAAAAGCAGTAAAGCAACATGCATCTGGCATAAGGTCTCACCTTTTGCATCCTTTGATTATTTACCTCATATATCCTCATCTCATATCCTTCAAGATCTCAAGAGTACCTCTCATGAGGCATGCGGCATGCGATCATATTTTTTTCCCAGGGAGCATTCGTTAGCTGGAGCTGCTCGAACTACTACTATCCGAGTCCGAGGATGATGATGACCTGTGACTCAGAGGATTCGCAGCTCGAGAAAGTCTTACAAAATTTTACTGAATTTGGAGACAAAAAGCACTGGTATAAACTGAAAGTGGAGTTGAGCTTAACTGAGCTTCAAACTCCTTCTTTTTCTTCTTTTCTTTCTTTTCTTTCTTTTCCTTCTTCTCCTCCGCCTGTCAAAACATAGCAACAACATCATGGATGAAATTCTGGCAGCCATGGTTAATGCATGTTAATGCAATGTTAATTTGAACATATCTTTAGAAGAAGGTCTCAGTATCAATGACATTTCTGAACATTTCTGTTACTCTTGATGTAACTTAGTCGTGCCTTCTCCATTTTTGGTTTCTTCTCGGGGGGCCCATTAGCCTCTTTCCTGTCAGGGACACGACGTTCCTTGATCCCAATAATATCACATCAACTTTCGAACATCATCAGCCTTTGACCGAAGCGCATGCGATCGTCACCTCCAAGTTGGGACACGAATCCAATGCACGTTTCATGAGTTCATTACCTCACCATCCATGCAAGCACCAAGGCGCCTAGGAATGCATTGTGAGGTACCGAGGGTGCCTGTGAGGAAAAATGGACAGTTGTTTTGCTGTCACCTTGGAGTCGTTAAATTGAAGAACTTCATTTTGAGCGTTTTTTTTCGACAAAGAATATCCAGGACTTTCGGATGTTCAAAGATTTGTTTCCACATGTTTCCACTTTTGGGCCTCCTCTTCTAGAAAGGCCTGTTTGAATCGCTTTTGCCGCAGTTGTCTGCTTGCGCTTGCTCTGACCTGCCAGAAATCTCAGACTTGGAGAAAAACGTGCAGAGATTCTACATACATTCCCAACATTTTTTTGGGGGGGTACATGGTCCAACATGGTCACAAGAAAACCTCTCCATCCATACATCCAAGGGATGGCCTGATAGGTGCTACCATTTTTGCACTCATAGGTCCAATGACCTGGAGCAAGGCATTGTTGACCTCAGCTCCAGATCCGAGCCCCAAAAAACATCGGGAAATTCTGGATCTGAGTCTCTAACAAATGATCTTGGCCTTATTGGCAGCAGACGCTGCACCAAGCATTGCGCCTCAGAGTTGCAGAGCTCCAGCAAAATGATAGTACATCAAGACTTGTTGAAAATAATGATGCTATATGTCATAGATTGTCAAAGTGTCATGATGTTTTATTTCATTAAAAAGAGTCAATGCTTTGCCAATACCGTGGTACTACCTATACCTCCCTGTACCAAAAAAAGCGGCGAACTTCTGTCAGTTCCAAGGTCTAGACTTTACGGGTACCGCCTCTCCACTGTGCACTGGGAGGCTGAACCGAAACGCCCATCGATTCAAGGCACAAAAATCAGGTGAAAATCACTTGGTGCCAATAGAAATGTCTGAGATTTGTGTACAAATGGGGCCATGATTTGTTTTAATGCAAAGTATTTGCTTTTCGCTCTTTTCCACGGCCATCCAAACCAGACTGTGTGTAACAGTCTTTCCACCCCATCCACTACATGCGCTGTCGCATGATTCAAGGAGCATTCCCGGTAAAATGCCATGTGCCACGGCTCCTTTTCCCTCTTCACCTTAAAAAAATATGGAAATTGGATTCATCATCTCACATGTTCATACATTTTCAAGCTACACAACTGAGCATGTCACATTTGGCCAATTCCCCTTGGCCACTGCAGCCTTAAAAAGAAGACTCATCAATGACACAATACCCACAAACTGCTGCGCAAAACATGGTGAAAACTTAGTTGCTGACCCAAGTATCTAACCTGCACCAAAACTCGATTTGATGTGACATGGTGATCAACAAATTGCGAACATGGTTTTTGTGTAGCTTCTGGGCCTCTTTCTGAGACCATCAATATCTTGGCAACCTCAATTTCTTTCCACATATTCCCATCACCCAATCATGACATGTGACATGGAAGACACTTGTCTTCTGTTGCAAGGTGAGGTCATCGCCATTGCGTCCAATTGAAGAAGATTTTGAGCTCCCGCGGTGACACGAGCGTGTGTCAATCCAATCTGCGAGTGGTGTGGAGTTGCTTCTGTTACTCACATAGAAACTGTTTACATTAGTGAAGACTTGAACGAACATGCTAAACACAATCAACAACTATTTTGCCATATAATGCGGGTTCGGATTTGTACAAAGGACCACCTCGGAAGCTGTACAAACTGATCTTAAAAGATGTGTGCCTCTTTCAACCACTCAAGCTTCACATGCTCAGGGGCATCAATCTGTTTTGCAACTCGCCTCAGCTATCACTGGCTGTAGATTGTTGGTTCATCAACTTGAAGGATTTTTTTGCAACGAAACATCTGAGGATTCCAAGCGAAAAAGTGGAGATGATGTCTGTAGCACTGTAGCCTTGTTGCCAAATCTCATGCATTGGAGCAAAGGTGGCCTGGCGTTTGGCTTGGAAAGTTGGTGATAAAAATTACAGATATAATATCAACGTGAAACACCATATCTGATAGATTTTTGATACATCATATCAATCATATCATCTATCTGATGTATAGATATATACGTATATATAGTATATATGCATACCAGATATATGATATTTTTTTGAAACAGAGTATGCATGAAGATAATTGGATATATCCTACACTATTGCAGCCACCAAGATATGCTGAAAACTGCTGCTGAGACCGGCAGCCTTCCCCCCGACCGGAAGTGCACACTACGATGAGATCAGAGGTGACACACAAACAAAGATGACGCTCTTCTTTTTCCATCTCCTTCTATAAAATCGACAATTTCAACAGAATTGTGACTTAGACTTCAATGCCTCAACGCTTGATTTCGATGGTTCCAAATATCTTCGATGTTTTTGTTTGCTCAAGAACTCTCAACATTCGTACATTCGCATTGCCTTCATATCTTTCTTCAAACTCGCTTCAAGACATCCTCGAATCTTCTCTGGTTGAGGCTGGTCATTCATCCTGGCAGCTGTGATCTCCACAAAGATGAGACTCAAAAAACTGATTTCCATCCCAATTAGTGAGTATTAGTGGTAGGAGAATGGTTACATGCATCACAAGAATGTGTGAAAACCCAACAAGTTATACCATCATTGTACCTTCAAAGCCAAACCAAAGGGTTTTGGGGGGTTCGGGTCACAGCAGCAACAACAGCAACACGATTTCGTCCTAAACACTGTGTTTCGGTTAATCTCTCCGAAAGCATTGAAGGTTGACCTCAGCATGAAGATTCCATAAACTTTTCCGCCAAATGGTTGGTTTGATTGTTCGTCGTCATTGATCTTTGGAACGATCCAGGTCTTCCCAACTGTGAACCATTCAGTGCATTTCGCATGTCACCTTCAGCTGCAAAGATCAAGGCTTCTAAGCCTGACTGATCATACCTCATCAATGCATCAATGCGTCTGGTGGTGGGAGACAAACCACCTATGAACTTGATGTTTGGGAGAAATCAAGGGAAGTATCAAGCAATTTTGTGGTTGGGCACGGTGCACCCTCCTTCTCCAAAACCAGCTTCAATCTTTGCATCATGTCCTGGATGAAATGACATCAATGAGTCCTTCCTTTCACTCTGAAATGAGTCCTCAAATTGTTTTCATCTCTTTCAAATACAATCCTCTACTCTTGAAATGCCCTCTTTTCTTTTACCAAAAATCATTGATTCTGTTGTTGGGGTTAGATCCTTGACCCTTAGATCCCCTAGATCCCCCGAAGTTTTTTAATTTGAAGCAAAATAGTCAAAAACTCATCTTCCGATCATCAAAACTCTCAAGCCTCGTCTGCTATTCTTCCAAATCTCAGGATGGCGCATCGAGACCTCACTTCACGAGATGAAAAACTAAATTCCTAAGCTGAGATTCTGTATATTTACACGGTTGTTGTTCGACAAAACTACTAGTACGTACAAATAATCATGAGTTCATCATCATCATCATCATCATCATCATCATCATCATCATCATCGCATTAAACAATGGTGTTGTGCTTCCGAACTGGATAGGCTCAATAATCTTGGAGGAAATGTTGCACGCCAAGGCGAAACGCGTCGTTTGACTGTAAATCTCCATGGTGCGCCGCATGGCCTGAAGGCGCTCAAGCATCTTGATTGCTGAAGTAGCATTAGACTATGACTATACTATACATAGTACACTACATAGTACACTACATCCTACATACGTACATCATATCTACATAATTCTGCATATCTCTTCTCAATTGATTCAATCCTTCGGGTGGGAAAAATGAAATGATTTCAATCTTCACAAAAGTTCCCTGCCTGTTGTGCGGCCTGGGTCATGCTATCAGCCTCATCCAAGATGATCACCTGAGATTCGAAAAACTGAAATCGCTAAGCCCAGGAGTCTCGAGTTCGTTGTTTTTCGTTGTCTTTTGCTTCCCTGGCCTTCAATTTTCCTTCGGGAAGTGACACCTTCTGCTGCGCAAAGCCCTGGAGCCATGACTTGGATGCACGCCCATATGATGCCACAGGCAGTCATGCAAGAAGAATATAATGCCCTTCTCCAACATAAATTATCAGCAAATTTGTAGATTTGATATACGTAATACATCTGCCGTTGTCATCTTGTTTCTTGCCGGTATCTGGCCACAACACGTCGCCCCCGACCTTGATCTTCTCGCGCACCACGTCGATGCCTCTGTCGTCTGAGGCATTCAACTCGATGCAACCCTGCTCGTAGAAAGAGCCCAAATGCTCCCTGCGATTTCACGTCGACTTATTGGGTCGGCCGGTTTGTCAAAAGGTCGACTTGTTGGACATGTAACTTAAATCTTGACAACGAATCAGGTGATGAATTCTGAATAAAGAATTTGCTTTTAAAAAAACATCACATCCATTTTAAAGAGAGATAACTATCATTTGTGAAAAATCATCCCATTTCAATCATTCTTTGAGGTCCCATGGTCTACCACCTCGCCAAGCAATGGACCACCGTCGTCTTTCCACAACCAGGTGGTCCGGTCAGAAGCAAATGCGGAAAGGTCCCTGGCAAAGTCGACGTCTCGGGGAATTCGATGGGTTGTTAATCATGAAAAAGTATTAAGTTTCTGACTCCATTCAGGATACCACCACCTAATTATTATCATTAGTATCATTACTATCATCATCATCATCATCATCATCATCACCACCAACCTTTCTACAGCTCGCAAGCAGCGGAACTTGGATTGTGCATCTACTTGATTGCGAATGTATAGACGACGAAAAAAAAAACAACTTCCCCTGTATCTTTTCTTCCAACCAACATCCTTCCCCCGATCCTGCAGCAGCATGTGATTTGAGGATGGCAACTGCACCAGTGTTCCCAACCACATCCTTCACAGGTTTGGCCAATGTTTCAAACAAAAAAGTGGTGAAACACCGGTGAGTTGGAGAATTCACCAACCTCAAACTTGATGGGCCGGTATTTCTCCAGCCAAATGTCTGGCATTTTGCCTGGCAGTTCAAGTGATCAAAGATGATTCTTCCGCAGAGTGGTTTGATAAATTCCTCCTGACCTTCCCAGTCAAAGCGGACTGGATTTCTCTACACAAGTCTACTTAATGAGCCCAAAGGTTGCAGAAACAAAGGGGATCCCAGTGATCCGAGAAGACGACAAAGGCGACAACAAAGTTGGAATTGCAGCGCCGCAATTCCAAAACGTTCCTTTTTTTTTCAAGCGGCCGCTACACAGTCAGGAAGTGTTCCACCTATGTAGGCTTCACATGCTTGCCTGGTGAAGGTCAAAGATTTGCAACAAGAAAACAGAACACTTCATTCATTTTAGACTATCCTTCACATTTGGCATAATTACCGTCTTGTCCATAGAAAATCAATGAAAATCACCTGTCATATGGAATCACACACAGTCACAGAGGAATTGTACCAAGACACAATTGCCACAGTGCACACAGCAACCACCAGAACTCGCCGGCACGGCACAACAGTCTTGGCACCTCCGATTTGTTGGTCGATTTTTGGTCGAGCCGATGCGGGGATCTTTTGATGCCAGCCCGCCTCATGTAAAGCGGATCGAGTCTTCCCACTGAAGACATCCCACAGTGCACCAAGCCTCAAGATGTTGTCATTGGACCATCCAGGGTTTGAAGTGAAGGTTTTTTGATGTTTCTTGTGTTGGGTGAAGGCTTCGATTTCTCTCTTTATGTCCGAAGAAACGGAAATAACAGCAGACAGTCAAAGATAGCCAAAGCGCAAAAACGTCAAAAACACAATCTGGCCCTTGCGAAGCGCACTAGCAACCACCTATCCACCTATCCACAAAAATATCCAAAACCAGTCAGAAACAGTGAATCAAAAGCCAGGATCCAACAGGCGAGTCAAAAATAAACAATGCCATTGTTAAGTGTGGCCAAGAATCAGTAAACTAGTCAAACATTAAGTCAAAAGCAACCAAGCAGTTCTCCAATGCAAAATCTTCATTCACAACCAGAAAACAAGGGCACCAAGCACCTGTAATTTCAGGATGTGTATCCGAAAGTCAAAGTATGTTTCTCAACTGTTTTTCCCATGTTCTTCCCTTTAGATAATCTCAACCAGAAATCCATCCAGAAAATCGCTAATCTCTGGCGCCTGCGAGTTACCAAAGCTCCACAAGCTCCCAGCATCCAGAAAATGTAAGGAATTTTTGATTGGCGCAACATAAAGGCAGCAGCCAAGTGAGATACCAAAGCCTTGGGGAATTGTTTCGAGCCATTAAAAAAGGGATTCTGAAATATTGCAAGTAAGTAATTTGGTTGGTTTTTGGAAATTTCAGTGATGTTTGTTTGAAAAATAAATCCCAAAACCACCCATGAAAGGGTTATTTGATCAGAGCGATGCAAAGAAAATATGAAATCTTGAAATAGTTGACCCTTTCAATGATTTCACTGACGGCAGTTCCTTCCAGCATTTCTGCAACTCACTTGTTCGTTCGTTTCATCAGGGCTGCGGCCATCCCCGCAGAAAGGTCTAAACCAGAACCTAAAAGACATGCTAAAGCATTTGACGCATTAGCAATGAGAGCTCTTGCACGAATGTCACAAAACTGTTACACTCTGAATCTCAATGCCAACACCGAAACACCGATGTCAACGCTGAAATTGAGACAAGTCACGGGGTCTCGCTGGAACGTATATGGCTCTGCCAGTAAATTCAAACTCCGCCTTCAACACTCACGTCCAGTCACAAACGTCACCCGTTCTAAGGTGTCATTTTCCGCGTCACAATTTTCCCGTCACTAAAAAACAACACCTCAACGTGGTCAGCACCTTGTCCACACGGAACTGACCACCAAGCACCGCATTGCTGGGCAAGCAATCACCAAAGCGCGGTCGTTGGGACCTTTCCACGGTCGTCATTAAGCAAAAACGACAGCGCCGTCAGTTTTCTGCGGTGCCTATCCAGTGCGGATGGTGGTTCTCCACGTAGAAAAACACAGATCTCTCTCAAAGCCTGAATCATCTCAGCGAAAGTTGAGTCGATGACAAAAAAGATGAAAAGTCTTGGAACAAATCGTGAAAAGTGACGATGAAAACAATGAAAATAATCAGCCATTCAACCAAAATTGCTGACGTTTCCTACAGAGATTGTTTTTTGAATCAAGACTCATCACCGAGGATCAAACGAAGAAACCACTCACAAAATAAGCCAAAGTATAACCTTGCACCGCAGCAGTTTACCGCAACGGCCAACAAAAACCAAGCACAACACCTTTGTTGAATTTGTATGAATTTGTGTAGATGCAGGGCCATGAACAATAGACTAGAGCAGCTGACTAGAGCTTTTTTCCCGTCATCACTTGATACTAAGCTGGGATTAGAACATGATTTGACTCTGCAAATACCACACGTTTTTTCCTGCATTTTGGGATGCCCTTCGCTTTGAAAAACTTCCCAACTTCGCCTTGTTGCAGGGCCAGGATCGCCGTGGGCGTCGGCGGCTCCGCCGAACAGCGACAGTTGAGCTCCGCGGCCCATGGCACCAGCCAGGCCTGAACGTTGTTGCAAATTCATTGCATTTCAAATTTGCATTGATTGAAATTAATCAATTCGAATAAATCATATCAAATCTTCAAGATGAAAAAGTGAAATTGATTGCATTCCCAGATTCCCATGCAGTAGCACCCAAAAGTAGCCGTATTCGTCCAGCAACTTCGAGCAGAGTGCTTCTAGAAATCCTCAGAGAAAGAATTCACAAGTGCTGTTTCATCTTGGTGTCAATAGACTGTGGCCAAAAATCCTGTGTCAACACAGATCTGCCAGAAAAAGACGCCAAAGAGGGGGCTGACTGGAGACATCCTACATTTTAATTGAACCATCCAAAAGCGCAACACATTCACACAAATCCGCCAAAAGCAAACCCGAAAAAGCATCAAATTGCCACCAAAAGGGAAAAAAAACAAACAACAAAGCTGGCAAAAAACAAAAAAAACATGAAAAAATTCATTCACCATCCCCTCCCCCCCTAAAAATACATAAACATTCCTTCTGGGAAGTACATATATGTACATATATATGTATATATATATATATATGTGTATATATACATACCTATGTAAAATGGATGAGTACCGGTCTGATGCTGGCTTGCCATAAAAAAGGATGAGTATCGGTCTTATGTTGGCTTGCCATAAAAATGGATGAGTACCGGTATTATGCTGGCTTTTCATCAAAATGGATGAATACCGGTATTATGCTGGCTTTTCATAAAAATGGATGAGTACCGGTATTATGCTGGCTTTTCATAAAAATGGATGAGTACCGGTATTATGCTGGTTTGCCATAAAAAATGAATGCAGTCCTGTCTCATGCCATCTTGTCATAAAAATGGATGCAGTCCTGTCTCATACAACCTTGTCATAAAATGAATGCAGTCCTGTCTCATGCTGGTGTATGCTACCACATCTGTATTGTTTTACCCCTTAAGCTTATGTAATATAACCCT